>CM056587.1:1440000-1490000 GCA_029721435.1 Gymnothorax reevesii
ACTGATTTTCCCTCCATTTTAAGCACAGTGACAGAGTGAGGGACGGTGGAGAGATGGGGTTACTCGCACGGTGCCAATGTCTTCATCACTGCTGAGCTGCAGGTCATCCACCAGCATCCTGAAGAGGAAGACAGTGCAGCGGTTAGAAAACTATTAGACATGGTTCGCAAAACTATTAGACATTAGTTTAATCTAAGAACCTCTGTGGGGGAATACATTTCAGACAGTGTGTCAGTATGTCAGAGGCCTTCTATTCTCGATTATTCATGTGGGCTGCATGGTCTGCCGGTGCCTGACACATTTAAGAAATGGCCCTCGACAGTATGGTGAAAATGAAGATCTTCACCAGATCCACCAGATCAGAGCTCTGCATATATCTGAGGAATATACGCTGTATAAAGCAGTAGGGCACCTCATGGGCTGATCTGTGTCAGAATCTTACGCCAGATTCAGTTCTTAATGTTTTAATTAATTAGCTTAATCACATCTGGATCTGACAGCTGTATAAGCCGTTGGTTCTCGGACTTGTCCTCTTGTGTTTGCTGGGTTATGTTCCAGTCCCAATGGGAATAAAAGAATTTTAACAAGCAGCTAATTTTTCACAATTAAGTGCTTTTGATATTTATGTGGATTAATTATCTTTTGGATCAACATTATGCCAGAAAAATGCAACATCACCGATTCTCAAGTTCATTTTAAGCTTCTTGCCAAATTGGCCGACTATTACATAAAGAGGTAACATTAACCACTGAGGCAATAATTCATTAATTTTCTTTCTTGAACATCAATACAATGCAGGTTTGCCTCATGATCATTTACTTTGTATTTAAATTGTTCATTTTCTATTAGATTGGTGGGCAGGTGTCAGGATTTCCACTAATTAGCAGCCCATTGATTCACATCAGTCTCAGTTTGATCAAAAATCATTTGCCTCCTTTAATGTAAATACAGGTTTTCAATATAACCCAATAAAAGCACTACAAGTCCACAGATATGTAACTGAAGATATCGTACTACGCTATTTCTGATGTAATATGATTAAGATAAATAATCAAGCATGAAAAGCAACTAGTTTGAAAAATTTGTAGCTTATTAAAATAATTAAATTGCATTTGAGACTGGAACGAAAACCGCTGTGCACACGGGGCCTCCAGGACCGAGTTTGGGAAACACTTGTATGAGCGACAGCGATAGCCGCAGCCTACAAGCATCGATACTTTCGCCTACGATGAGCGTTAGCTTTTCAGGGGCTTTGTTCGTACCAATTTAATTAATCTACACTGAGTGCGAGTTCCCCTCCTGCGGCCCATTTCTGCTCAGTGTTGCCGGGTGAAACTCTCACTTACGATTTGTGAGGCGCAGTGCGAGGGTGGCTCATTTTCTGGTGAATATCCCACCTAGCTGAGAGAGACAGGTGTGACATATTTGAAGGGGGTGAAGAGCAATATTAACTATACACCCTGATTTCTCCATTATCAGAATATTCCACAACACTGAATGATCCTTAAGGCTGGATATAATAAAATTACTTCAAGCACAGAGGCATAAACAGCTGGGGTATAGACTGATTGGTGAAACTTCATAATAACCACTTTATTCTGAAACAGATAACACATAGTGGACACCGAATGAAAATCAATCTTTTTGCCAACAAGTTAAAAGCAAAAAGGGAAATGTCCTCATTCACACAGAGTGGTGTAAAGTCTGTGGTGTGATTTTGTCCCTCTTTTACTTTAAGCTGCAGTCTTGCTGGCAAAATACACACATTTCACCATAATAGGCTTTAATAGGGCATGTCTACAGTCCTAACTGTTCACTATACATGGAGGCGACGCTTTGTCTGCAGGTGTATGCAGTTGCTTCACAATCACACAGTATTAGCGGGCTTGTCTTCACACTAAACAGGCAATTCTACACACATGGGCTGCGTTTGAATAGTGTTTTTTGCTTTAGAAAGTTCCCAACTCCAAGGAAATGACCTGAAAAAATTTACATCGCAGCCATGTTATTCTGTAAAGATGAAGGAAGGGTGCTTCAGTGCTTCCTAACTTATCTTCTTCAGCATATGGTACCATCCTTTTCGAAAAAGAAAGGAGAGAACCAGTGGCGGCTGGTGAATTGGCAACAGGGGAAGCCCAAACGATCCCTTAAAGTTAATGATTGTTCATGACCTGTTTTCAATCATTCATTTAAATTACCATAATAGAAACTCCAAAAACTCAACATTATCTTATGTGGCCAGTTTTCATTTATAACGCATACTGATTACAACTCCTGACTTCTCGTGCTTTTATTTACTCAGGGGTTGGGTTGGAAGCAATGCATTTGTTTCATGATTGTTTAATGAAATAAGATAATTTGAAACGTCTTTGTGCAATTCCATTGCTTCAAACTCCTCCATGCACAAGTACTTAAATTCCACGCGAAAATCTCTTACACAGGCTACGCGTTGATAGAATAATTGCTGTCTACAGCAGAGGTATGTAAAAATGCCACTTAAACTCATGCTGAATGTGTGAGAGTTGACAGGTATGTGTTATTAATGAGAACTGGCCGCATCAGATAATGTTGAGTTTTCGGAGTTTCTGTTATTGTAATTTAAATGAATGATTGAAAACAGGTCATGAACAATCATTAACTTTAAGGGATTGTTTAGGCTTCCCCTGTTGCCAATTCATGAGCCGCCACTGGAGAGAACAGCATGACACAATTTCGCACAGCGGAAATATTTAAAATGACTACAATTCATCCGACTAATCAAGAAAACAAACATGATGAGCGAGAGACACATGATCACGTAGCCTAGTGTAGGTGCATTCGGATTCTCTGAGCAGCGCGGGTGTCTTCCTTATTTGTTTTGAATTCCCATTCACACCCTTCCTTTACCTCATGATGTTCTCCATCTAGGATTATGAAAACTGGTTAGGAATTAAACGATAGTGCGTAATTTTTTGACAATTCAAACGCAGGAAGGGATGATTCTTGGATGTTAAGCAGCCTCTGGCCAATCATCAGGTATGAGATCTACCAAACTGAATTATTAGGGTACCAATGAGAGGACTGCACATGAGCAGATCAAAACATGTGGCGACGATGATCTCGGTCAAAAGATCCAGTGAGATTCACATTTTGTCCTTTTCCATCATGTTTTCCCAGCATCTTGATAAACAGACTTCTCACATAACTGTTGCATTTTTCCCATAGTCCTGCACATGACATATTTCTGATATTACCCTGGGTACACATCACTTTTGCAAAGGTTTCATTTGGGGGGGGGGATAGATCACTCTGTGTTACGTCACGCTGTCATTATTTGGTCAAACTGAATATGAAGTCAGGGTTGCCAACTTTCACGCATTCGGCCTGAGTTTAAGTGGCATAATCACATTCCCGTACTGTACGTCAGCAATTATTCAATCAGAGTGTTCGTAAGAGATTCTCAGTTGAAGTCCTTGTGCACAGAGGTTTACCAGTTTCACATGCATTACGGTGGATTTCACTACTAGTAACAGGGAAATCAATTATGAATCCGGACTTCTCAAGCTTTTCTTTCTCGGGGTGTTGAAAGCAATGGCATTGCATAAGAACATTTCAAATGGTCTTATTTCATTTAAACAATTTGAAGGATCGTGAAACACATGCATTGCATGGGAACGTTAATATGCCACTAAACATCAAGCCGGATGTGTGAGAGCTGGCAGCCCTGGCAAGTGTAACGTTGGTTAAGTCGATACGGCTCAGCACTGTTAGCTAAGTTAGTTAGCTAGTAAGTAAGCAAGTTAGCTAAGTGCCACTCCCATAACTGCATACTTTGCTAGCTTGCGCGTACGCAGTACTTTTGCATCAAAATTGAGTAACATTAGTTTGTTTGCTAGCGAGCTAATGTCAGTGAGCCGTCAGTTGACTGAATTTATAAATTGTTGTTAATTCGGCCACAAATGTCTGTGACTCAGTAACTGGTTATGTTATCAGAGCGATGGAGTTAGTGCCCATTGTATGTTAGCATTGAGCTAACAGTAATTACATTTGTTTTCTATTAAATTACGCAATTCAGTTGTGATGAAGAGAGTCTTATATTCTTGGTTATGTCATAAAGAAGTTATGAAACAAGTTGAGTAAATTTTGTGTTTGTTCCTCTCTAAGGCTCGCAACAAACACAAAATTTACTCAGCTCGCTTCATAACTTTCACGGGACAAGCCCACTTATGTAAGATCCTCTATTTGTTCTATGGCAAAGCTTTGAACTCCGTAATAATGGACTCATGCACACCGTTTTTTTCCCACTCAACTTCAAACCCAATTGTGTAACAAGCCTTGAGTTTCACCTAATGAAACACCTTCAATAACTACGGAGGGATGATATGGCACCTTATGGCCACGTTATGTCAAAAAAATCTAAGTAGGCCTCGAAAAAGAGTCCCTTATGGTCACATCCCAGTACTTTAATTCAGTCAGATTGACATTTTGTACTATATATTAAATTAAGATGTCTATATTTGGTTTTCTAAAAAAGAAGACAGGGGTGTGCAAGCAAAATTACCATAATATTAGGCTATTTGTATATTTATAAACAGTCCAAGGAACAAGCAAGTCCAAATTCCAGACTTTTTATAAAACTTGTAACAGTGGATATTTCCTATTCCAAAATGGGGTGGATTCGGAGAAAGGGGAAACCTGGTGCTGATCCATAAGGCAGAACCATTAGGTCAGCTGAATGAGTGAATAAAACCAGGGCCCTTGAGTATAAAGCATCTTAGAGTGAAATATACATCTTAAGAGTATCAAAATTCTGAGAATGACACAATTTTAGGAGGAGTTCAAATAACTCCTAACTCCTTTTTTTTTTTTTTAATAAAAATACTTAAGTGTCAAGAATGGGCTCAGCCCCTGCATTATTTTAGATAAATTTGGAGATGTTTTCACCCCGTTATTCGTCATGAGGACATTGCTGTGCAGAGGTGAGACCACACACCTTCTTACAGAGACAGGACACATGAAAGCTGTCGGATGAGATGGAGTTATTATCGGGTGCACTGGTTGTTGATTGTGAGGGCACAGACCGGTCTGTCACAGATCTTGAGAGAGATCCTTCTCCAACGGCATAATGCTCTCATGTCAGAACTGGAAGTCATCAAAACACTACTGCTCTTCGTGTGCAAAAACTGCATGCTGAGTGATGACTTGGACGCATCACCCTCAGCAATGACTAGTTCCATGCTTGTCACTGTCAAGGCCCAAACAACAGTCTGGCAGTTTACTGATCTCCCAAAATGGATATTGTCACCATAAAAAGCTCTCCAGAATTATCGGCACCCCTGGTGAATATGAGCACAACAGGCCGTGAAGAAACATCTTTGCTGTTCATCCTCTTGTTCTCTCACTCAAAATATTAACGAAAATCCAAACTTTTCATTGAAATAAAATTATTCACAAAAGAAAGAAAAAAATGTTCACATAAAATGAATATTTCTCCTACAAACCTGAGCCAGAATTATGTGCACCCCCAGAAAATCCAATAATCAAAATCTTACTGAAGTAATATTTCTAGTCATATTTTATTTGTTAAATTTGACTTGTTTGATAAGGAACTCTTCAGTGAGGTGGAACAGGCCAAACTATCCTCATTATTCAGCACTAGGGGAACTACCTAAGAACACAGAGATGATGAGTGACGAAAAGTTGTTGAGCCGCACAAATCTATCACGGAAGTAATAAAGATGTTTAAAGTGACAAGAGAAGTTATGAATCAGCCCGAAAGAGGACACACGAGCACGCTGACCCACCCACCGTGAGGAGAAAAGTTTGACTGGCAAGAGAATCTCCCAGGACAGCGGCTGGAGGACTGTATGAGTCTTGGGGTCAGAAAGTCTACAAAACTACCATCAGACATCACCTAAATCACAAGGATTTTGGCAGGGTTGCCAGGGAAAAGCATCTGCTGGAAATCAACAACAAATTAAAGCGCCTTCAGTTTGCCAAACATCACTGGGACTTTCAGAGGGACCGATTCTATGGTCAGGTGAGGCAAAAATAGAGCTTTTTGGCCAAAGGTAGATGTGGTGTCGACAAAAAGATAAAAAGCGCCTCATACACTCTAGTGTGGTGGTAGATCTTCAGTGTTGTGGGGCTGTTTTTCTCCCAAAAGCCCTGGATATCTTGTTAAGATACAAAGTATCATGAACTTCATCAAATGCCAGAAGATATTAAATGAAGACGCAATAAAATGGGCCACGGTCAGACCATACAGCAGGCATATGATCCGTTGCACGTCTCAAAATCTACACAAACATGATTCACTGACTGCAGAATAAAGGCTTTGCCAGGACAAATACAGTCCACTGACCTAAACCCCAAAAATCTGTGAAAACCTGTGAGTTGACCTGAATACACGTATCTACAGACATCAACCTCAGAATCTGAGGGGTCTGGAGAGATTCTGTCTGTAAGACTGGTCTCAGGTCTCAAGTCTCATGCTGAGTTCATCCACCCCGTCCCTCATTACAGGACAGGACTCAAGGCTGTTATCTCGGCAGAGCCAGTACAAGATATTAAATGACAGGGTGCCACTAACTCTAGCACACATGCTTTTGAGAAAAGTATTTGTCTCATGACAAGAATGTCATTTTTTTCATTATGTTACTTCAATTAAAGGTTAGATTTTTGTGAATATTTTGAAAAACAGAGCGAGAGCATAAATAATAAAGACATTCTTTCACATCTCCTTTGGCTTATTTTTCCTGCAAGGTTCCAGTAATTCTGGAGGGCTACAGCACATCTAAACAAAGTGACTTACAGTTTCAATCAAAATTATTCAACCCCTGTTGCGAATTAGGTTTACTGGCAAAATGTACTAACTTTCAGCTTTTTGCAATGAACATATCAAACAAGAACAATTTAAATGGCTCAACACAACAAATATTACAAGTGGCTTCTCCAAATTCAACACAAAATGCCACTTTTAATTACTGCTGCAGGCTCAAAATGACTCAACCCCTTCATGACAAGCATCTTTAATACTCAGTAGAGCACCCTTTTGCCGCTATGACCTGCTGGAGATGTGATGCACAGGCAGATGTCAGCTTTTGGCAGCATTCCCAAAGAATCTTAGCCCAGTCCTCATGGACAATGGCCTCCAGTTCACTCATATTCTGGAGTTTGCATGCTGCCTCTGTGTTCTTCAAATCCTACTGACGATTTTTTCATGGGTTAAAGACAGGCGACTGTGATGGGCACGCTAGAATCTTCCCTGACTTCTTCAGAAACCTAGCCTTGGTGGATGTTGAGGTACTATTGGGATTATTGTTCTGTTGGAAGGTCCAATGATGCCCAAACATCAGCTTCCCTACAGACGGCATGACATTTTCTCCTTGGATATCCTGGTACTTGACTGAATCCATCTTGCCCTCCACACTCTGCATATTTCAGTGCCAGAGGAAGCAAGGCAGCCGCAGAGCATCAAAAAGCCCCCACAATTCTTCACTGTAAGCAGGGTGTACTTTTCAGCATATGCTTCTTTATTCCTTCTGCAGACGTACCACTGATTCATAAGCCCAAAATATTCCAGTTTTGTTTCATCACTCCACAGAACAATATCCCCAAACTTCTGTGGCTTATTCATATGGTTTTGAGTAGATTGGAGCTTGTGCTTTTGGATCAGTTGTGATGTGTGTCTTGGAGACCTTCAGCGTTTCGTATGCGCCCTACTGAGCAAACGGAAACCTCAGTGCCTCCTGCCTCCAAGTCTTGCTGCGGGTCTCCTGCAGTCACTCGAGGGTTTTTGACCACCCGTCTCCTCAGGAATCTGGTGACAGACATTGACAGCTTCCTCTTTCTGCCACATCCTGGTACTGCAGCCACTCTTCCTTTAACACTGAACTTGCGAACTATGCAACTGTATCTCTACAAAAATTCAGTGCCTGTGCTACCTTTTTATATCCTTTTCCTTGTTTGGGCCAGGCAATGATCTCCTCTATTAGCTTTTTGGAAAATCAAATGTCACTGTCAACAAACCCATAGCGAGTGCAAGTATTTGATGTGTTCGATCTAAAGCAAACCTGATGCAACTAACTAAACTCTTGATTAGCTGTATTAGGTGTGCTTTTGACGACACCTAATTAGCAAATATGCTCTTATTAGGGATTCTATTCAGGGGATTGAATAATTTTGAGGCTGCAGTAGTCATTAAAAATTGCATTTTGTGTTAAATTTGGAGAAACCACTTGTAATATTATTTTTGTTGAGCTATTTAAAATGTTCTTGTTCAAGCTGTTTATCACAAACAGCTGAAAGTTTGTAAATTTTGCTGTTAAACCCAATTTGCAATGAGGGTTGAATAATTTTTATTGCAACTGTATATGAGAATCGCAGGCTTTCCAGTGGTAGCAGGATTCATTAAAGACTGGAATATCATAGGTCCTTGAGACAACTATGAGATATTGCCAACCAGAAAGGGCACCACAGAATGAACATTCACATGATTTTTGATTCCCACTACAGAATACTGGACCCCCTTCCTAAATTGACCAATTCAGTAGAGTTATTTAAAAATGACCTTACTTCCTTATTTCAGCAGAATCATGCATCTCCTTCACAATCTCGGCATCGGGGAGTTACTGAGGAGGGGCCTGTGTCGGTCGGATAAGAGGAGAGCAGAATAGAGGGATTAGTTTGTCTTCCTCTTCATTAAATGAGCATTTTATTTGACTAGTCCTGAAACTCCTCAGAGGCTTTGAGACTGTCATAATAATTTGAAATATTCTTTTGTTCTGTGAAAAGCACATAGTAATATCATATCTCATATTAATCTGGGTTTTGTTAAATATTAGAGACAGAGGAATTGACAGGTTCTGAGATTCATTGCCGTACATGTCCTTGTCTTTGATTGGTTAAGGTATCGTATACTGAGCAGGATTTCTGGTTGCAGTTTGTGAAGTCAACATTCAAAGTTGGCCCCTCGCCCCTGGCTCAATGACATCAGAAGCATTAGCCAACAGTGCAGTGCTATGTCCCGCCCCCACACCCTGAGCGCTGTTATTGGATGGCAGTTACACACCCTCTGCTCAAAGGCTGATGCCCAGAAACATCTTGCACAAAGAAAAATAAGAAATGACAGGCAGATGTTTGGGTCTTCGTAGATACACACACCACCACACATTTCTAGTGGGTTATAAGTGATGAGTGAGCGGGATTAATGTGGGGCTGATTTTGCACCTGATTCCATTATTCTGTAATCAAAAGCTGCTCAATCTGGAATAAGTTTTGTTTCCTGCTGTGTCCAGTTAGATTTTGGATCGCTGAATCCGTTATTGCTTAAGATGCATCACGAAAGTTGTATTTATATTATATGCAACAGCTCTTAATTTGAGGTGTAATTAGTAACAGACATTCATTCTAAAACGTTAAATTTAACAAGGGAAATAATCAATCCTGTGAATCAACATTTGTGAATGTCTCAACAAAGTGTGAGAAAATCATTCCTCATACCTGTAAACATATTTTCCTTTAGAATAAATAAAACTGAATGCAGGTTGCTGATAGTTGAAGTTTTTGCAGTGAGCAGCTCTATGAAGCCCTGTTCTGGGCTGACACCACGGCTGAAGGAGCCCAGCTGAGGTGACATCACTGTATGTGAATCAAATTCATATCTCCATCAAAAAGTGCCTCTCAGTCTTTGCTAGAAAGTGGCCTTAAACCTGAGATGCATCACAATTTAGTCCTAATTTACGTGAGAATATTTTCATTCCTAAGACAAAGTTTGAGCCCTTTCAGTAATTTTCAACAAAAATTCATACATACCCTCCCAGGAACCCTCCCAAATCCGTAACTTGGACTGAGGAGTCGCTCCAGGTTTTACGCAGTGTTTCCAGCTGTCTAACAAAGTATTCCAGGTCGCCCTACAGTTTTTGTAAACCTTCCCTTCGATTTGCACATTCTCACACGCTCCAGGGCTAGAGAATGTGCATCTTCACTTCCTGGAAAAGAGGACATGATGAATGTAAAATGATATATAAATGACAAGATCTCTCATCAGCAGAAGAATTAGTTTCCAAAATGCAATATATGCATTTTACTCATTTTGAGTAAATCAGCTTTTTCCATGTTGGCGCCTATGACATGTTATAGAAAAACACAAACCTTGACAATGAAAAAAAATACACCTTATGGTATGAATTTTTAAAAAACGGATTTTTGCACCATGTATAACAAGTATGGGGCTATCGCTCTATGATGTTATCTCAATTTTTGTAATTTTCACACTTATTAAGTTTTGCGAACAAACTCTACATCTTCAAACACACAGTTCCACCTCTCTCTCCCTCTCGCTCCCCCCCCCCTCTCTCTCTCTGCTCCTCACTGTCACCTCCATTACTCCTCTCCCGTAGCTTCACTGAGGAGCGTTATTGTGCGCATGCATGCCCACTCTAATGAGTAATCAATGAACTCTCTCATCATACATAGATCCAGTAATGACTCATTATTCAGTTGCTGAATTACTTTATAAAAGCCAGAGTTATTCACGACGCTGAGGGGAGAATTCATGACTGGATGAGGGTCCATCCTTACTGAATCTGGGGGACATTCACAGCCTCTGTTGTGAGCTTGTAGAGCCATCCTGTCTCTCGCGGACAGAAAAGAGCATAAGTCACAAAGCTTATAGCTGTACAAATATTCACTGATTGAATGGGGAAGGAAGAGACATTTTCCCGCTTTCTGCGCATCTGTTACTCATGGCTGACTCGGACGTGACTGAGTCAGCGCCAGACTGTATGACAGGGGCTCGTACGCAGGTGCAGTGAGGACTCCAACAGGAAGTGGCAATACTTACTGCTTATTTCAAAAATATTACTCACCTCCTCAAGACACATTCAATGCTCAGTAAAGCATGAATGAACTGTTGCCATTTTCGTGAAGTGAGGATTAGAGTAAATAATTACGCATGTTGCATAGACATCGAACAATAATCTTTTTTCCCTCAACGTTTTTCAAAACACTTAGAACAATTTAAGATAAGGAATAAATATAAATATAAAAACGCTCAAAATATCAAATTATCTTAAGGAGTAGCCTAAAAGTCATCGTTCAGCCGCCGGCTCGCAAGTAACGTTAATCGCAAAACTCTTCACATAGTACTGATCCGCAAATTTAGCGCACTTCAGTGTTCTGTAGGTAAAACTTTATTTCTGTTCACACTTTGAAAGAATGCAAGGGGAAAATATCCTTTTGAACAATTTTATATGAACGGACAAAATGTCTTGCTGTGTGTGCTTGTGGGTGTCTTTATGACCGTGACATATCCTATTGTTTCATGCAAAACAGAGCTCACTAATCAAATTAGCAAAGACAGTCATGCCAACGTTATTAACAGTTCACAGCGCGCACTTTTCAAACTAAATTAATATCAACCAGGTCTCACCTGCATCGTGCAATGAAGCATAGAGCAAATACTGGCTGTTCTGTCCCTGAACCCGCGGCCGGCATGTTTACCTCTCTGATTAGTTCATCTTAAAAGGCGGCACCGAGCGCAGTCAGGGGCGCAATTGGAGGCGAGTATCCTGCGCCGATCAGCTCTGCCTCTCTCGGGTTAAAGCGCTCGCAGTAAACAGGCTCGCCGTGGGACTTCGCCTTTGGAGGAAGCGAGAAATCACGGCGCGCGCTGCGCTGCCTGAGGCCAATGAGGCTGCAGCTCCTGCATCTGCTCGAGCAGGCTGCGCGCGCCGCAAACGGCTCGGGCGCATTAGGTCGCTCGTGCGGTGGATTTGTTTATCTTATTCTAATTGCGCATTTTCACTTAAAACATCGCAGCGTTTGCTCATTGTGAGATAGAATTTAGTTCTGGTTTACCTTCTCAACGGTTTTGAATTATTTCCTGCGTTGACTGAAGGACTTGGTTAACTTCTCTGTCAAGAGTGAACTGAAGAGTAAAGTTGAGGTGCAGACGGGTCCTCATGAGCTGCGGAGTTTCTGCCGTCTCCTGGGACCCCCTGCAGCATTCAGCCATTCGGGAATGATCAGATGGATTCAACTGCATGGCAAAACCGCGTCATGGCCCTCCTCGCGTAAAAAGAAAAAAAGGATACCAACTAAAAACAAACGTCAATAGATCAATGCAGTTTTGGTGGGTGTGTATTGTCCCTATAAAAATATAGTGCCTTTTATCTTTACTCTGTCAGCTTAAATAATACTTGGTCTGAGTAGCTATTTGCTCAGCATCGCTTCAATGCAAAAGTATGTTATCACGAGAATAATATTTTTCAGTTTGTATTTTAAACATTAGCTGTCCTGAAGAGCTGGTTCTCGGTGTTTTATCTGCATTGATGGGACTTTTAGTGAGCATAGTAAGAGCAGAACTAAGCGCCCCCCCCCCCAACTCAAACACACACACGCACAAGACCAATAACCGCCGTTTAATCCTGAGAATGTGTTTGTTAGCCATAGTCTCTGAGGTTCCTCCAACCACAACCACAACCCCCAAGTCCCCACAAAAATACACACACACACGCACACACACACACACACACACAGCCCCCTCCTGCACCAACACCTGAGGGACACCTGTGGCTCTCCATGATTTCACACCTGCTGCATTGCTTGCACACTGGATTCTTTCCTCCTTCTCACTCTGAAATACAGGAAGGGCTGTTAGGAGTTACAGTCAACTGTCAACCCGGCATTGAACAAATACACAAATATAACAGTGATTATAATGCTTGGGAAATACTGCAATGTGGGACTAAAATGGCAACAGTATATTTAATGTGCGATTGCTAGTGTTTGCACGTGTGTGTTCCTGGTGTTTGAGGGAGCAGGAGTGCACATGCTCTGTCTGTGTTGCTGTCCGAATCACTGAGCCATGATAAAGTTGGAGTGGGTGTGGTTCCCCGGTGTCATCATCTGCGTCTCTCCTCGGCAGTTTGTGTTCTCCAGGGGGACCCCTGTGCCCGATCCAGGAGGATTTATTAAACCTCCTTGGAGCTGCAGCGCCACACCTGAAACTCGGGTTATTAAATCTCCAGAGTATCTCCATCTACATCAATGCAGTTCAGCGGCCTGACGGAGCAACTGGAAGAGGAGGGTCTGTGGGGATGTGGATGTGTGCGGATAAGTGCCCTTCTAAATGAATAAAAGAGACACTGTAGTGTCAGGTCAGTAGTGCAAAAAAGACCACAAACTGGAAGGGCACTCAGTAGGGCACATACCTCTGCCACGCCCATACGTCAGTATCACGGGTTCAGAATCCAGGAGAATTTTATCCAGATCACCAACAACTATAATCAATTCTACATCAGTGTAAATTCTATTTAACACTGAAATTTTTTGAAAATGCGTTCATTACATATGGGACAATGATTCGATTCAGGCATATTTCAGCTTCTTCCAGATCCAGAATCCAGAATATTTCCTGGATCACTTCCATAACTGAATCAACTCATCCTTGGACTGCCACCCATCATCCTACAAAATTTTGCACTGATCTGTTCATAGGTTTTTGAGTTATCCTGTTAGCAGGCAGACAAACAGACAAACACGGGTGAAAACATAATCTCTTTGGTGGAGGTAATTAACAACGAGTTGTTTTGTTATTGTTGGGGCGTTCGGTGTTTGACCAAAAACCGTTCACTTCGATGCAGAGATGGAAGAAATACCTTAATCTACTGCAATGAGGCGCTTGAACATAATTGCTTGTAACTGTGATTAGCTCCATATGAACTGCACTTATTCACCTAGGAGGTGCAGGCTGAACGCAAAATTAATGGTACCATTTCAGTATTAATGTGCGCAAAATAATTTGAACCAGGCAAGATAAAGCAGTACTAATGACACAATGCCAACTGTGAGAGCCTCATTATCTCACAGTGGTGGCATTAGAGGAGCGACTGGGAGCTCTGAAAAACGAGCAGCGTATTTTACCGCTCTGGTTTTATTTAATGGGCCTGATCTGAAGGTACGGTTGGAACAGAAAGCGGTAAAATGCTGCGAACATTATGAAAACTGAAAATGAAAGTCACCTGTTGCAGCCATCTCTCTACGTCTGAGTCAGGGACGATTATGAGCGTTATTTCCATTTTTTTCTCTCCCTGTGCAAAACTGTTCCGCTAACACATAATATCAATCGATTAAATATAAAGGTGTTTATAGTGAAAAATGACACATCGCAGTTTGTTCTCAGGAACAGACGTTTGCTTCTGCAAGTGGCATTTTCATGAGCTTTCTGATGAGGCGAACATTAGTTTCACAGTAATGAATCTCACACACAGTCAGATAGCAGCTTGAACCTCAGGTTAGCTGTTCTGTAAATATCCCTGCTGCACAAAACCTGGGATAATAAAATGCAGCGTTTCCAGCAATTAGCTTTAAATTTTATTGGCATAGAAATGCCTTTAAAGTCCATTTCAGCTTTAATATAAAAGTATTAGTGAATATTTAGCATCCACATTAGTATGAGTCAAATCACAGTCAATTAGGTTTTTTTGGTTTTCGCTCCACAGCACTATGGAGCATCATTCATATCAAACTCTTCTCAGTTTTCATTAGAAGAGACTAATGTGAGTAACAAGTTCTTCACATTTATTTATTTTTTTCTAATTGCTACAGCTTTCCTGATGAAGTGATGTTTTGCTTGTTGCATGACTTCCCAGGGAAATGCCAAAACCCCCCAGAGAAGCTCCCATAGAAACAGCCCATGGATAACTTACGCAGGTCGCCATGGAAACCCTCAGGGATTACAGATTCCTCCAGGTAGGCCAACGCCGATGACAGGAATAGGAAGCGACTGAGACACCTTACAGTGCATTACGGTCTCTTCAGAGTCACCAGACTCCTTACTCTGTCTTCTGAGTGTTTAATGTTCGCTTCCAACCAGAGCTGAAGCTTTTCATTTCGCCTGATCCTCAGAAATTCATGCATAGATGTGGTCAATAGTTGCAGTAATTGATCAATCGTAGTGAAGTGTATGCTACAGGGTAACAAGGAGTTAATAACTCTTATTGCCAAACAGTAACAGTAGTTAAGAAGGATTGGGGATGGTAACCCATTCCACACCCCATTTACCTGGGCATCAGGAGTTGAAACAGCCAGGGAAACATCTCCCAAAAGCATCATCCCTAACTACGTTGGCCACTTTCATAGTTTGACCATATACAATGCATCTGTGCTTTTGGGAAATGCCCCCCTGGGCAATTACAGGCACCAAGTGTCCACTTGCTTGCCTGTGATAAAAGCAAAACTGGCCTGGATTTGGATTTGAGGTTTAGATTTGAGGATCCCTGATGTATATCAAGACAGGATTATTAGTCCTCTACCTGGTGTTAATAGCCCATTTCAGATAGAGACATGCACTTTCCTTTGTGAATTTTGTGAATTGTAAAATAATAATTTAAATAATACCAGACAGAAGGATCAAAATTCTGAAACGCTCTGGATCTCAAAAGATGAACAATAAACACTTGTGTGGAATGCAGCATTTTTATAAAAGTGTATAATTTTTTTGGGGTGATTTTTGATAAAATGAAAAAAATAATGATATTACACTTTATTACAGCAGATCTTTAAGTCATCCCAACTGAAACCCAATTCAAACCGCTGGGTATGTTACAATGAGCATTTGATCAGATTTTTTAGACATGATTTTTCCTCTAATATCAATTTGCACTATGACGGAATAAATGCCAAGAAGAGTAAACTTTTTGGCATCAAAGACATTATATCAACTCAGAACAAATTCAAGCTCAAGAGTTTCAAAAAGTGTAAGAACCCCAAATGGTGTAACTGTCTGATCACTACATAAATACCAAGTGCACTCGCAGAGCACATGCCTCCGCCAAGGCCCAGCAGTCCCCCCAACTGCTTCAGTCATTTACGAAACATTTATCGGTCATTTAAACATTTACTGGTGCAGAGTGTAAGACGTGTGTGTAAGCGTGAAGGCAAGAATCTGAGCACGCATGTGCGTGACTGTGTGTGCGCACGTGTATGGGCATGCATGCATGCTCAGATTCTTGCCTTCATGCTTACACACCTCTCTTACGCTCGGCACTGTGCTTTTGTCGTTGTGCAGCACTCCTCGACTTTGAAAGTGGCATGGTTGTAAATAGAAGCAGCAGTAATTTCCACAGTCTCCGTAGTTTCAGTCGTCTCAGAGTGTCTGGTTTGTTCAGCTGGAAGTGAGGAAGGTCTCACTTGCTACTGCTGTTATAACAAAACTAGTTGCATGTTTCTATCCCCATTTGTAATGATACAATCACTCCTTTATTATGACTCCTATGAAAATCCAGATTTTCGCCTGTCAGATCCAGAAGAATCATCAGATCCGGATCATGTTCTTGTTGGTAGCCCTCATGGAGATGTGTTCGCCTGAATTTTAATAACAAATAATACCCTGTATTTTTCAAGTTATTTGCCAAAATGTAAAAAAGTGCCCTATCTCGAATTGTTAAACGATCCTTCACAAAAATTCCCGGATCCGGAATCCCTTCCGGATCGACCCCAAAATCTAATGGGATCTAAGTTAGACTAATTCTCACCTACTGTGAAAATTTTATGTAAATCCGTCCATTAGTTTTTCCATAATGTTGCTCAATAACTAACTAACAAACAAACAGATTCCAATGATTACATAACCTCCTCGGCGGAGGTAATAAATAGGGCATCCAAAACATTTGTATTCTGAGTATGAAAAGTATCACCTTTCCAGAGTACCGTTTCTGAAAAATGCACAGCTGTGCAAGAGAGTTTAAGAAGGTGGAACGAGAAGAACCGAAAACACCAGAACTTGCAGACTGGGGCACCACCCGTCAGGGGCAATAGGAAAAAAGTCTGAAAAATGTCTTGGAAACTGAGAGCATCTCAGAGGTTATTAAAGTGGTACTGAGAACATCTCAGAGGTTATTTTCAGACCATCTGGGTCTCAGTCCTCTTGGGACCTGACATTCTCAATCAGCATGACCTGAGAAAGATGCCTTTCAAAAACTCATCACAAATGCCAAGGCAACGAAGAGCTGGTTGTAAGCTGTATTCTCAGATTTCACCAGCGCACTGGGGTGGGTGTAAATGTACTTGTATGTAGAGTTTACTTATGTGCTGGAGTCATTTTTTTCTTCTTTAGGTTTCTAGACCCGAACAGCACAGGAACGTGACTTTTCCAAGTCGGCTTAAGTGTCCGTACCTTCACATTATTAGGCCGTGAGCCGAGTGGCTGAAAAAGGCTTCTAAATGTGAGAGAGCTCCGACATAAAAGAACAATACTCCAAAATTATCTTTATATTTAATGTATTAAAAATAAACAAACTTCTACCAATAATGCGTTGACGTTAAGTGACTGTGTCTGGATTAATGTATCAGATTCACATGCAGTTCAAATTTCAGCTGGGCTCTCAACAGTTTGTCTTTACAATACAAGAGTTTATAGAGAAATATTATTTCTTAAAAGTACTCAGAGCATCAAATTCCTTCCAATAAACAAAATTCATATCTGCAGAACTGTGTAAAAAGTTGGGACGCCGCATAAACTAGAAATACAAGAAATGCAATGATTTGTAAATCACTTGAACACTAAAATTAATGGAAAATAGTACAAGCACAACATACTAATTGCTTAAACTACAAAATTTTGTTGTTCTTTGAAAAATATCTGATGATTTTGAATTTGATTCCATTTTTCAAAAGAGTTGGGACGGGGCAATAAAACAGAGGAAAAGAAGTAAGGTGCAAAAAAAAAAAGAAAAAAGTATATCTGGTGGAATTCTAAATAGATTATTTGGCAGCAGATTAGTAACATGACTGGGAATACAAATCATTTCATTTTATGCAAGGGCAACGAGGTCAACAATTTAAGGATAATGTTTCTCAGCATAAAAATGCAAAAAATATGGGGTTTTATCCTCTGCAGTTCATAATACAGTTCATAACTGACAAAATAATTCCGTGGAAATCATTTCATGGCCTTGGACCACTTCTGTTAACCACTGTAATTGTTTGTTTCTGCATCCACAAATGCAAATTAAAACTGCGTGTAAAGTTTAAAGAAGTAAGCCTATTCGAGCCTAGTGGCCCGGTGCTTAACCCCGGTTTCCACGGCATGAAGCGACTAGGAGTATTGCTGGATGGGATGCCAGTCCAACGCAGGTACTCCCCCCAGCTCTTAGACAAGTGTCCCTGCCTATTTGCTGGTACCCATTTATACACCTGGGTTGAGTGAGGCGTGGAGTGTTGGAGTAAAGTGTTTTGCCCAAGAACACACCGCGAAGGCCATGGCCAGGGCTTGAACTCAGGACCTTACGATCTTAAGTCAAGCCTACTTGACCACTGCACTACCGCGTCTCCATGTCTCTCCGTAAAGTTTAAACCATAAACAAACAAGATACAGAAATGCTGTTGCCCTCTCTCGGCCGAAGCTCATTTAAGATGGACAGAGGCAAAGTGGTAAACTGTCCTGTGGTCCTACCAATCAAATAGTGAATTTCTTTTTTAAAATCATGGATGCTGCCTGCTCCAGGCTCAGGGGGAAAGGGACCATCAAACTTGATGAATCCACAGTTCAAAATCCAGCATCCGGGATGGTGTGCATTAGTCTGCATTGGGTGTGCATTAGTGTCGTAGCATATTTAACTTCCACACCTGTGAACATACAACTAATGCTGAACAATATATGCAAGTTTTGGAGCAACATTTAGTGCCACCAGACTTTTTTTTCAGGGAAGGTGAAGCTTATTTCAGTAAAACACGGCCAAACACCACATTCTGGGCTTATAACAACATGGTTTCCTTGCAAGAGTCTGGGAGCTAAACTGCAACTTAATATTGGCTTAGTAATTTAAAGGTTCCATGACATTAAATAAGCCAAATTGACATTTAGAACTTTCCATTGTATTTTTTCGTGATGAAAACGAAGATGTTTTCCGATTGCCGATTGCCTTTGTTGTTTTTAAACTATTTTGGAATAATTAAACTGATCTGGCACACCTCCTTCAAAATGTCCGGAACTGCCTTATATGGCAACTGATGTCACACAAGGAAGCCAGCTGGTCAGATCTCGCTCGCTCTACAATGAAATGTACTCACACTACGCTTTATTTACCATAGCCAGCTGACAGGCCCTTACAAAAACCACTGTTGGACACTAGAATATTTATCACCAAAAAACTATAGTATTACTGTAGTAATTGTATATTTTTTCTGGAAGGCACAAAATGCATTTTAGTGTTACTATTGAAGTATTGTTGGGCTACCATAGCTAATGAAATAACACTACAGATAAAAACTATATTATGCTATAAACTTCAGGATTATTCGCCAGAACATTTGCCAGAATAGGTGGCGTTAAGCCGCTTTCACACCTCACACGAAACAAATTTTTCACACGAAAGCTTACATTCAAAGTCAATGCAAAGACGTGTGTATTTGCGTCTTCGCATTGACTTTGAATGTAATCTGTCGTGTTTGTTTCGCGTCCGGTGTGAAAGCAGCTTTGGACACGCATGCAAGCTAGACGGCTAGCAGACGTTAATTTCCTGCAGTAGTTAGTCAGCTAACTTCAGTTCGACATAACGTTAGATTTTCATGATTTTCCATTATGAAACTAGGCTTATGCCATCAGAGGCGACGGCTGGGGGTAACGCCCCCAATCCTTGAATAGACCTTGAATAGACTTTCATTTGAACTTAATTTCTGGTCAATCGGTCAAATGGTTCTGAAGATATGGCCAAAATGGTAATTTTCCATCACAAAGCGCCATCTGGTGGCAAAATATTGAACCATACAGGTACGATGTCATCATGTGACACATTGTGAGGTAATGACCTTGCAGTTGCACATAGTTTCATGTCAATTGCAGAAATAGTTTCAAAGATATAGCAAAAATTGTGAATTTTATGTGACAAAGCTCCACTTTGTGTCAAAATTTTGAACCAAACAGGTATAATGTCATCGTGGGACACATCCTCGGGTCATGACCTTTCATTTGCACTTGATTTGAGGTCAATCGGACAAATATTTCCAGAGATATGATAAAAACAGTGATTTTTTCAGTTTTTGGCCAAATTGTCCAAAATCTAATCAGTTCTTCCTCTTTATGATACATACTTATATGCAAAAGTTGGAATTTCTAATTTAAATATTACTGCAGTTATCGCGTTGACAGTGAAATCAGTTTCTGGCCCCTGGTGGCCAATCTAGACATCGTAAATTGTCGAAAATCGAATCAGTTCTTCCTCTCTATGATACTTACTTATGTGCAAAATTTGGAATTTGTAATTGAAATATTACTGAAGTTATCGCGTTAAAACAGTGCCGCGGCGGTGGCCGGACCAAAAACATAATATTCCCTGGAACGCCATTCAGCATTCGGGGATATAATTATACAGCGAGCATTCAGTCCAGTGTTGAGAGAACAGCGAGGTTACACACTAACTATCTACCTGCCAGTTTAACTAACCACCTTACCCATTCAACAGGTTAACGTTAGTTATTGACAGTTGTGTGTATTTCCTTCTATCCAATCCAGTCTCGGTTCAGGCATTTAGCGAGCTTTATGAGCAGAGTGTTTCGCTTGTACTGTCGTCTTTGCATTGACTTTGAATGTAATCTGTCATGCAAAAAATTTGTTTCGCGTCCGGTGTGAAAGCGGTTTAACGCCACCAATTCTGGCAAATATTCTGTCGAATAATCCTGAAGTTTAATGCCATAGGTCAGGGATGGGTAACTCCAGTTCTGGAGGGCCGTTGTGCATGCTGCAGGTTTTTATTTCTATCAATTACCCTGACTAATGGAGTTAATTGGCTGCATATACAAATATAGATTTTTGCAAAGTTTTGATCAAAGAAAAATGTTTTTTTGTAGGGTGACAAGAACAGTCTTTAGTGATAATTCATGATAATTTAAAGAAATGTAAGATTTCATTAATAGTTTGGCTAATTTAGATAATTAATTAATTAAATGCCAGAGGTTGGTGTGAAAACCAGGGACAGATACGGCCCTCGTTGTCCATCCCTGCCATAGGTGGTTAACTTGGATAAATTAGCAGGCGAGGGTAACTGTCACAGCTGGAGAGTAACTGGATTATCGTTAGCTGCCGTCGCGATATGATCCAGATAAACTCGGGAGGCTGTATTGTGATGCCTGATCACCGGCTGTGCTGTAGGAGGTGGGCATCCATGATCACTGTGGAACTAACGCTGGCTTATTGGCTTGTGACTTCAGCCACAACATGCGTGCAATATTTTTTATGAATCGGCGAGTTATCTTGATGCCCTGTTGTACCCTCATCATTAGATTTATACCCGAGTTTGGATAGTTGTCCTCATGTCCACTATGTATCCAGCCATGTAGCTACGTTAGCCTACGTAACACGGTTTGCCGAATGTTACAATTAGATAGATATCTTTATTGTAGGCTCATACACTCAACAAACACTCTAGAAAACGTGCGTAAACAAGCGTGTAAATGGACCGCAGAGATTGCTATGGCAGAGGTGCTTTCCTTTGATGACATCATGGACTGCAGGCAGGCCAATTCAGCACAGAGTACCTGTGCTGAATTGGCCTGCCTGCAGTCCTGATCTTTCACCGATTGAGAACATTTGGCGCATAATTAAACGAAAAGTCCGTCAAAGGAGACCCACGACTAAAAGAAGAGGGGATGCTACACCATGGTAAACAGACTCCTGTCCCAACTTTTTTTGAGACCTGTAGCAGCCATCAAATTTGAAATGTGCTCATTTTGTGGAAAAAAATTGTAAAATTTCTCAGGTCCAACATTTGCTGTCATCTCTGTTCTATTGTGAATACTCGAAAAGCACTCAGAGAGCGCAGAACCTCCGCCAGGGAGCAGCAAACACAAAAGCACGGCGATTGGAACTCTGGCCCATTGGAAAGACTTGAAATCTTGAACTTTGGTGTATATCTCAGCAGTACTTTGGCGTAGACATGCAAAAATTTAATCACCTCTTCCTTGACTTAATACCCACCAACCCTGAAAATTTCATCAAAATCCGGCCATAAATTTTTGAGTTATTTTGTACACAAACAAACCAACAAACAAACAAACCAACATTCAAATGGCACCGAAAACATATACCTCCTCGGCGGAGGTTAATAAAACTGGCAGGTGCAATTTGATAGTCATTGCATTTTGATTTTTTCACAATTTACACTTTGTCCCAACTATTTCGTAATTGCAGTTGTAACTTAGCATCTGTGCTTTTGAGAAGCGCTCGACATATTGGTTGTAAGCAGTAGCGGCTATAGACCCGGGAATGACGGGGCGCAGACACGTCCCTTTATGACAATTAGTCCTGGGTAGTTCGCAATCATTTTCCTTTACTGACGCGTTTTCCAATTATCGTACTTGGCAACTTAAGACTCGGTCTCTCCAAATGTGATCGAACTGCGATGAAATCATGGGCGAAATTCAGTACAGAAAAAAATTTACTTATTAATAGGCCAGTGCTTGGCGTTGATTGATCAGGTCCGTGTTCCAGTGAAATATCACCTTTCACTCTCGGTATTGTGTGAGTTGATAAAAAAGTGGCACTTGGCAGTTAAATAGGCAGCGTGCTGCTCAAGCTGTTTGCGTGAGAGGCGACAGGTATGCAAGTTTGACTAACGTTGATTTAAATACAGCAAATAAGCGTCCAGATGAATGATTGTCTTCTTATCGGGGAGAACAAGCAGCAGCTGTTAACTGTGGAGCGCTCTCGGAGCGAACCTTCGGTTACTCATGAAAATGACTGAGAACAGGTCAGGACTAACGACTGTTTTAAACGGATGTTTTGTCACAATTCTCAGTTCAGGTTCCCACTGAGCTGAATTAAGCCCATGATTTCATCGCTGTTCGATCACATTTGGAGAGACCGTGTCTTGAGTTGCCAAGTACGATGATTGGAAAACGCGTCAGTAAAGGAAAATGATTGCGAACTACCCAGGACTAATTGTCATAAAGGGACATGAGTGCGCCCCGCCATTCCCGGGTCTAGAGCCGCTACTGGTTGTAAGGAGGAAAACGACCTTGCTGTTATCTGATAGGTCAATTTTACGCTGCACCCATGGCAACGAACAAAACAAATTTGCTGACTTTAAGTAAAATTTTCTGGTCAACGAACACATGTGCAAAGTAGAACTTTTTCATTTTCGTGTTATTTCATCATTTTTTTGATAAAAATGAAGAGGCATAGGCCTACTCTTCTCCTTTTTGACAGGAGCACCATGAAACGATATCGGGGTTCAGCCCATGGCATATACTCGCAAAGCACATTACGCCGATTGCCTTAATCGATACTAAAACACTAAAGAAACGCTAAATAAATAAATAAATCGATGCGGCCGCGATCTTCCGATGCGGGCGGGGATGTTGAACTAATATATATTTTCAGTGGGACCTAATCACCTGTCCGTCTACATTCTGGATTGAATACTAGCTTCAGAAGTGAGAGCCAGATACGCATCACCAAGGCGTTTCTATGTTTGGTTGAAAGTGTTCGAGAGATCAAGGAGTGGTTGTCAGAGATATGCAGCTGTAAGAATCAATTCTTATTCCAATCCCCGTCAGTCATTTCATTGTTTACTCCGAATGCACTCAGATGCCATAAAGGTTGACGCAAGTCCTTCGTAAGCACTCGTCCAATCCAAGTCCTCGTAGTCCATGGGCCTGACATGATCTCGTGCAATGATGCAATTAATTTTGTAATTACACCTAATGGTGGAAATTAGTATGATGTCAGAGAAAGGATGCCGTATTCTTTGAAATGGCGGCGCCTGCTGGATGTATGTAAAACAACAGGTTGGATGCGCTTTGCTCTGTGCTGAGATTGATTTGCTTCTCCAGGCAAATTTACATGGTTTTATTGGACAGGAGTGCGTCGCTTAGCTCGGGAAGGACTTATCTTTTGCTAAATCTACTGTCCTCTAATGCAGTGGTTCTCAACTCCAGTCCTGGGGACTCACAGCACTATAAATTTGTGTTCCAGCTCAGCAGTGGGATGATTCACTTAATCAGCTAATACTAATTGTCAGTCTCTTATTTCATTGAATCAGGTGTCCCCACTAAAGAAACACTCTGCCTTCAGACATTAAACTTTCTGATTAAGAGTAGCATTTTACAATGATCTAACCTTAAGCACACCAAGTAGATCAAGTTGCAATAAAAGTAAACAGAAAACTAACTTCACCATGTGGGTCATTTTTTATTTCGTGAAATACCCTAATCCATTAAATCTGCCGGCCAGAATTAAAAATAAGAATAAAATATTTTATTTTTGGTCCCCTAACCTTGAGATAATCATGAAAATCTATTTTTTTGAATTGTCGCTGTGACATCAAATTTCAATTTTGTCAACCTGCAAATCCTCTTTAATGGTGTTTCTACTAGCCAAAGTATCATATATGATTGTACCAGCCCTGGTTTACCACACCTGTTTCAACTTGGCATGAGACTGATGATTAGGATTTGATTGACTGAATCATGTCACTGCTGAGCTGGCAGACAGATGTGTGGGGCAGTGGGTCCCCGGGACTAGAGCTGAGAAACACTGCCCTAATGAGTAGATCACGTGACTATTTTGACCACCTTGTGACAAATATCAGGTGTTTTTGAACGCAAAAAATGGGCTCAATAAATTTTCATAAGCGATCTAATGTCAGAATGGTTTTTTACACAAATTAAAGAACTAAATACTGGAAAAAAAAATTGTGTCATATAAATGCGAAGGATGCATTTAGTAGAGCTTGTTCGCATGTAGCAAAGGATTATTTACCATGAAACAAGAAGCTGTTTTTAAGGCGCTAACAAATTGCTGATAACTCATAAAACTTGGAACTTGCACCAGAAAGAGGATATTTTGTTGACAGGCAGCTCGTTAGCATCCCTTAGTCCTTGCGGTACCTTTCACCGAGATGTGCAAACTTTGGCTGGCAAATGTAAAATCCCGATACTTAAAAAAATCTTTTGGAGCCAAGACCTACACTCAGAGGAAAGCCAGCCTTTTTTAATGTATTGTGAAAATGTAATGTATTTTTTGCCAATTATATGAGTCAAGGAGGTTAATCCGGTCCACAATAAACTCGGGCAGCGTACACAAATTACACGTGACCTTAGTGATGAAAAGTTGTTCATATTCAGAGTTTTTGTCACATGGTAGCTGTTGCAGGGCATCAAATTTCCATGTTTCGCCATAAAAGAGGAAGTGATACTTGACTGTACATGGTCACATCTGCCCCAAACTTCACGTTTGATTAGGCCCTGACTTGAAGGCATAAAATCATATTTAAAGCGCTACCTACTGGCCAGAGAAAATAAGCCTCGTGTGACAAACATCATTAAAATAAATTTGTGTTGTGTGGTCTACACTTGATACACAGCAAGATGGTGAATGTTCGGTGCAGTTTCTCCAGCGCCACATTGTGAGTAACACAAAATGTGTTAACCGTCATGTCCCCACCACACACTCCCTGTGGAATATAACATCTCACTTGTTTGCGCTGTGTTGGATGGCCGTGATTGTACACACCTATATATACCTTTATTTCGTACTCTGGTGGTACATAAAATTTACTAACATACAGCAAGTAACAATCAACTCAACCCAACGAACATATTTACACCATTATCATTGACAGTTATTCAATCACATACAATGTTATTAATCATATAATTAACCATATCTGTGATAAAGCCAGGTGAGTCCCTGGTATGTTCACGAACAAGTAAGAGATCGAGCAAACAATATCATCTGGTATCCTGGCATCACCGCCGAGCGCACGAGGGTGTAACAGTACGATCATTTCTGCATGGGGTTTCAATTACTATCATCATTATTATTATTAGTAGTGGGAAGGTATATTAAATTAAAAAGGAATTAAATTATCATTGATAAATATTGCATTGAAAACAATACAACAGCAAATGTTTTGATGTTTCACTGTAATGGCTGATTGGAGTGGAGTATCAGATGCCGCAGCAGGCGAAGCTGCACCAAGCAGCGCGCCGACGCAGCTGAAAGTGATTGGGCGAAATAAGAGGAAAGGAGCTCGTGTTTCTGAATAAACGACAGGCTTTAGTTCCACAAACGAAGCGGGCAACCAGATAGAAAAGAAATCTCAGTAAAAGAGAAAACCAACAAGGCACCCAAAAGTGCCAAATAACCTAAAGAAGCCAAGCTTCCCAGAAGAAAAAAATAAATAAAAATAAATTTTATATTTATATATAAATCGGCGAACCCGTGATTAGAAATATATTGAGCCGAAGAGAACAAAGTCATATCAAACAAATCAGCGAAGGTGGCGGGGCGACTCCCGGCTTTAGGACACTCCGGGAAGATCCGCCCAGAAGTAGTCCGCCAGCAAAATAAAAAATCTGATGTGGAAAGGAAACGATGACGTCTGAGTCGACAGTAATAAAGAAAGCAAGAAGCACATGGCAAACCATGACATTCACTGCATGAATTTTATTGATTTTCTAATATAACAAATTTTCCCATTTTGATTCTTGCAACATATTTCAAAAAAAAGTTTTGACAGAAAAGTATGTACCGGTTTGTTATTGGCAGGGTTTGCCATGTGCTTTTTGCTTTCTTTGTTACTCTCGTCTCTGACGACATCGTATTCTTTCCACATCAGATTTTTCACCCAGCAGGCTGATTATTCCTGGGCGGTCCTTCCCCGGAGTCTATATAAGCCTGAGGTCGCCACGCCTCCTTTGCTGGAGTGTCTGATATTATGTTACTCGCATCGGCTCGAGAAATCTTTAGTCAGGGTTTGCCAGTATATATATTATCTTTATTTCTGGGAAGCTCTGCTTCTTCAGGGATTTCATGGCATAAGTGTTTGGTGCCTTGTTATTTTCTCGTTTATTGAGATTTCATTTCCTCTGTTGTTGCTCGCCTTGTTTCTGGCACTTAAGACTTTCATGTATTCAGAAACGTGAGCTCCTTTCCCTTCGATTCTCTCTATCTCTTTCAGCTGTGCCGGCTCCGTGCTTGGTGCACCTTCGCCTGCCACGGCATCTGAAACTCCTCATTAACCAGCCTTTACAGCCACTCCTTTCCACAACACTTAATAAACATTTAGGGAGAGACGACACTCCATTTGCTAAGTTTTTCAGGTGTTATTTTGTCCCATTCTATCTGTAAACAAATCTTAAGGTGCAACAGTTCAGGGTCTTTGTTGCTGCATTTTGGATGAACGCCACACAGTCTCTGTTGGGGACAGGTTGGGACAGCAGGCAGGCCAGTCCAGCAACCACACCCTCTTCTTACACTGCCATGCCTTTATAATGTGTGCAAAATGCAGATTTATGCTGTCCTGCTGCAGTATGCTTGGGCTTCCCTTGAAAAGATATTGTCTTGAGAGCAGCATATGTTGCTACTAATCTGAGAGTACTGTTCAGCATTACAAGTGCCTTCACAGATGTGCAAAATTTCATTGCCAAGGGCACAGACAAACCCCAAACTAAGACAGAGCTTTGGACTTATTGCTGGTTACTGAGCGGATGGTCCTTCTTTTCTGAAGTCCGGAGCGCAGAGCATCCATTTCTTCCCAAAAAAGACCTGAAATACTAATTTGTCTGACCACAGCACACAGCTCTACTGTGTGACGGTCCATTGCAGATGCCTCAGAGCTCAGAGAAGTTGACTGCACTTCTGGACACTCAATCCAAGGCATCCACTTTGCACAGGAAAGTTTTAACTGCCATTCCTGGATGCTCGTGAGCCTGTGTGGATTTATGTCTCTCATAGATAAATGACGGTTCTTGATGCAGAGCTGTCTGAGCGGTCGGACATCACAGGCCTTCAGCTCAGGCTGGCAACTTTGCCCTGTATGCACAGAAATTACTCCAGATTCCATTAATGTTTTAATTATGTTATGCACCATAAAGAGTGAAATTTCCATATCCCTCCTTATCTTTCATTGAAGAACACAATTTTCTCTAAGGGCTTTGTGGGCAAAGTAGCAATTCTTGGCCCATCTTTCATCCTAAAGGACTCAGGCTTTACCAGAAGCTGTTTTTGTACCAAATTATGATTACAATCACCGGCTGAACTCAGCTGTTTCAATACAAATCATTACTCATATTTTTACCCGTACTAAACAGCCCCCATCGTAACTGTTTTGTAATGTGTTTCAGGTCTGAGTGGCAGCAATGGCTGAATATTTACAAATAAAATTAAGTTGATCAGACAAACCTTTAAAACTGTCTGCAAAGAAATAAAAGCCAGTGTAAATTTAGAAATCACTGCTTTTTGTTGTTATGTGTAGTTTCCATACTGTCCCGACTTATTCCAAGTTGAGGTGGCATTATAATCACAATTACAGTGCCTATTATAAACTTCCAATTTGGGTTCATGTTGCCCTCATTAGCCGCATTTCCATCTCACCATTCTGATGTGCATTTTGTAAATTCATATCGGAAAAAGCAGATGGAAATGGTAAAATGGGAATAAACTTCCTCTAAGTCGCATAAAAGTTTATATACTCGCTTGAGGTGGTTTTCACCGAATGCAATTAAGAGCTAATGCGCTAAATGTGGGATGGAAATGGCTTAGTCAACTTAGTTCTGACGTAGCTGCCTTGCTATCGCTGCGGCATTCGCATTCGACTCCATCTTTGTCTCTGGAGAGTGTCAAACACTGCAATCATTAACTGAAAGACAAATCTCTGTGAAAATTTGCTAAATTGCATGTAACTCCTGCAGACCTCTCTCCTTTTTTATTGTGTCTTATTTATCCTCCACTTGCTTCTCTTCTGGTCGAATCATACTCAGTACTGGAAAACATCAGATAGTCCCTCCCTCAGTACTGGAAAACATCAGATAGTCCCGCCATCAGTACTGGAAAACATCAGATAGTCCCTCCCTCAGTACTGGAAAACATCAGATAGTCCCTCCCTCAGTACTGGAAAACATCAGATAGTCCCTCCCTCAGTACTGGAAAACATCAGATAGTCCCACCCTCAGTACTGGAAAACATCCAATAGTCCCTCCCTCAGTACTGGAAAACATCAGATAGTCCCTCCCTCAGTACTGGAAAACATCAGATAGTCCCGCCATCAGTACTGGAAAACATCAGATAGTCCCTCCCTCAGTACTGGAAAACATCCAATAGTCCCTCCCTCAGTACTGGAAAACATCAGATAGTCCCTCCCTCAGTACTGGGAAACATAAGATAGTCCCGCCATCAGTACTGGAAAACATCAGATAGTCCCACCCTCAGTACTGGAAAACATCAGATAGTCCCTCCCTCAGTACTGGAAAACATCAGATAGTCCCTCCCTCAGTACTGGGAAACATAAGATAGTCCCGCCATCAGTACTGGAAAACATCAGATAGTCCCACCCTCAGTACTGGAAAACATCAGATAGTCCCTCCCTCAGTACTGGAAAACATCAGATAGTCCCTCCCTCAGTACTGGAAAACATCAGATAGTCCCTCCTCAGTATTGGAAAACATCAGATAGTCCCTCCCTCAGTACTGGAAAACATCAGATAGTCCCTCCCTCAGTACTGGAAAACATCAGATAGTCCCTCCCTCAGTACTGGGAAACATAAGATAGTCCCGCCATCAGTACTGGAAAACATCAGATAGTCCCACCCTCAGTACTGGAAAACATCAGATAGTCCCTCCCTCAGTACTGGAAAACATCAGATAGTCCCTCCCTCAGTACTGGAAAACATCAGATAGTCCCTCCCTCAGTACTGGAAAACATCAGATAGTCCCTCCCTCAGTACTGGAAAACATCAGATAGTCCCTCCCTCAGTACTGGAAAACATCAGATAGTCCCTCCCTCAGCACTGGAAAACATCAGATAGTCCCTCCTCAGTATTGGAAAACATCAGATAGTCCCTCCTCAGTATTGGAAAACATCAGATAGTCCCTCCTCAGTATTGGAAAACATCAGATAGTCCCGCCATCAGTACTGGAAGACATCGGATAGTTCCTCCCTCAGAACTGTTTGTTACCATTTTTATTCTCAAAAATCCTAAAGAATCTCTGCTGTTAGTTTTCCCCCCTCAAAGATGACCTGAGACTCAGGAGGGCACATTAGAGCACTTGGGTGCACTAAAGAGCAAGAGAAATACTATTGATATCACCTCTTGATGTAATCAAACATTTAATAAATAGAAAATTTACAGTAATGTAATGCTTTCAACATCAATATTTCACTGAAAAAATTAATTTCATTGTAGAACAAAAATTGAAGTAGAAAAAATGTGAAGGATTGTCTCCTGAAATTGACAGCACTGTCTCCTGAAGCTGGAGATTCATTACCCCGAAGAGATGAGAGGAGAGCTCCTGTCTGTCCGCTGCAATCCTGCTCTGCAGGGTGTGATTAAGAGCAGCGCCCCCCCCCCCCCCCGATGGCTCTGCCTGCCCTGGACACTCCCATCTCACACTCCCACCGCACACGTCGGATAAATGAGCTAACTGGCCATAGATGAGATCACAAAAGGTAAAATACCGTATAGAAAATTACCATTTTACATCAGCGGTTTCTAATGAAGGAATGAAGCCTAAACCCCCAAATCACATGACACACAGCAGCACAGATCTGTTCCTGAAAACTTCAGAAAAATTGGGGCTGGATTGGGCTGGATGAAATACTTTATCGCAGAACGTGGCGTGTGATCCAAAGACTCGGCCATGCTGTGGAGAACACGCCCCCCGCCCCCTCGCCCGCCCCCCGCCCCGCCCACTTCACTCCTCCATGTTCACTCCTCCCTTCCCCACTTTCAGGTACACGCCCGTCAGCACCATGGCAACCACCAGAACCAGTCCCCCAGTCACAATGTAGGCAACCGGGAGGAAGTGGTTCTGTCCTCCAAACCAGGTGACTGTGGACAGAACCACCATCTTACGACCCTGGAAGTACTCCACTGGGTAATCTGAGGGTCAGGGGTCAAGGCCATCAAAAACCATGAATTGTTACAGTCTGTCCTGCAACAGGTTAATTAGCGTGACTAATATTTCATGGATCAAAGTCCAAATGATGTGATTATTTTCATGAATTATACTTACATAATTAACAAAACATGGTGGGAAATACTTAACTGGCTTGAGACCTGCTGATGTAATGATGGTAAATCATTTACCCGTGTCATTATGTAGAAAATTGTAAGAAGGTTTGGAATCATTATTTTCTTGTTTTTATTTCATCTGTAATTGATCTTCCTCTAAATATTCTGAACTTGGTAAGAAAGTTTAAGTGAAATCATTACTCAGCAGCGCGAAATGGACTGACACAGCTTTCGGCAATTATGCAGTGTCATATTAAAGATAATGATTTTTGAGTTCCCTGCCCTGCCTCTGACTGAGGTGAATATGTGACTGCAGGATACTGTAGGTTATGTTGATGCTGTAGTTCCCAGCTGGCAGCCCTGCCTCAAACTGGGCCAGGGATCGGTCCAGTGTACCATACAGCTTCTTGAAGTTGGGAAAGGCTGCCTCTCTCATCCACACGATCAGGTCCTCGTTGATGAAGCCGTTGTTGCTGGGGTCAGATGGGTCCAGCTCATACACTGGCTGCTGCCAGTACACTGGGGGGGTAGTTCCTGAACCAGGCAAAAATATGCAATTACTAGAAGGGCACTTGGTAGAGCGCATACCTCTGCCACGCCATATGTCAGTATTATTGGTTCTGGATCCACAAGAATATTGTCCAGATCACCAACAACTATAATCAATTCTACGTTAGTGTAGATTCCATTTCACGCTGAAATTTTATGAAAATCTGTTCATTACAATCAGTCTACACGGTATATTTTAGCTTCTGGATCTAGAATGCAGAATATTTCCCGCATCATTTCCAAAATTGAATCAACTCATCCTCGGACTACCACCGACCATCCCACCAAATTTCGTGCCAATCCATTCATAACTTTTATTCTGTTAGCAGACAGACAAACAGACGAAGGCAGGTGAAAACATCACCTCCTTGGCAGAGGTAGGCAGACACCACCTTCTCTTACTCAGTCCTGATGAAGGCGTCGGCTCGTCTCTTCTGTTATTTTTTTGCCTTCAGATGAGCGTCCAATTCAGACGCACAAAGTACCCAGTGACGTGACCTACACTGTGCTGCGATCGGTAGTAACTGAATAATTCGGTGCAGAGTAACAGCAGAGCTTCAGGAGTTGCAGGCCCCTGATCTTAGTGACATAGCAAAGAGCTCCCCCCTCAGGTCGGCACAGGTCAGTGCACTCACTGAGGTAGACCGATTCAAGCTCCTCAGTTAGGGAAAAGGTTAGAATGACACAGGTGCTTCTGAGCTTCAGTGCTCCTGCCATAAACCAGAGCACAGACCTTGAAAGACCTGAGAGAGAGTCTTGTTGGGCTCCGATGGGTTACGAAACTTGACATTCTTGTCCGTGTACCAGGTGATGTCCCTTCTGTAGAGAGGGACGCGCACAGATTCCCCCTCAGTGCGGTGATAGAGCAGGACGAAAGAGTCTGGAGTAAAAATGCGAGAACGTTAGAACCATAATACTCTGATGGCTTTGCTGATTTATCGCTCAGTAAAACCAAAGATCATACTGCATACGCAGGTGTGGAGTGTCTCTGTCCTGCAACTACTTTAGTAAAGCAGTTTCCGGAAGACTACTGCGGCACAAAATGCGCACAACCATACTGGCACTTTGTAAGATATATAAAATAAAGCGAATAAAGCATGCACATCCACTCAATTACAGGTGCAGGACAATGTCAGAACACGCAAAATAAAATAGTAAGGTCTGCACACTGAAGGACAAATTTTTGGGGAGCATTGTCCTTCAGTGTGCGGACCTTACTATTTTACTTTGTAAGATATAACCATAATTTACATACTTTAGTCTTGGATAGCAGTGGGACAGAATCTGTGATATTAAAGAACAGGGCCCGTACTCACAAAGCATCTTATCTGACCGCTAGGAGTACTCCTAAGTCACGCTAAAACAATTTATACAAGAGTTAAATCTTAAAAGTTATTCACAAAGCCACTGGGGTCAACTTTTAGATAAGAAAACTGGTAACTCCTAGACTAGGAGTAGCTCTGAGACAGGTGGGAGTAAACCTCCTTTGCTGTCGATGACATCAATTCTCATGCATGAGCCTCGGGACAATGAGCACAGTGATTGGTTGTTTGGTGACAGGGCGGCCCATTGAAAAAAATATCCTTCATACAACCCATGGAGGTAGAAAATGAGGAAAAAGTCCAAGCGGCTGGTGTTTCCCATAAAAAAATAACATGTTGAGCTGCCGGGTGGCTCACACGGTTAAGGCACTGCGCTGCAGTGCAGAGGTGATCACCACGTCGCAGGTTCGAGCCTCGGCGTACCCACCGGCAGGGGTCGGCAGCTTTTTCACAGTAGCGCATAATTGGCTATCGCGCTACAGGGTTACAAATTGGGAAGGGACTGCCGGATTTGGGTATTCGATAACAGCTTTGTTCGTTGCTCTAGCGCCTCCTGTTGGCCAGAAGGGTGGTCGTCAGGAAGACTCCGGCTTGGTTCATGTCCGGGTATCCTCCGCCCTCGCTCTGAACTTGCGAAGATTCAACCAGCGAGTGTATAAGAATCAGTGGCTGATAGGCACGTGCTTCGGAGGAGAGCCGTGAACTGTCTTCACTATCCTGAGTTGGCAGCAAGGGGTCGCATACGAGCAAGCTTTGTACATAGTTCCCCAATTGGGCATTCCAAATTCGGGTGGGATTGGAGATGCCAAATTAAAAAAATAAATAAATAAAAAAATAACATGTTGAGCACTCCTGAAAATTTACTATGCGCCGTCCCCACATATCACGCCCTAGGCTAATAAACATACACAGGAAAGAGAGAGTTCTAAAAACGCCAATAACATAAAACGAGTCAATAATAAAACGCGTCATTTTTCCCAATAATTGGCTACTTATTACCCAATGAGAATATGTTGCGATCATTTAAATGTCGAGCCATTCAAGTTTGTTTGCCCTAAACTGTCATGGATGAAAGTTCACGAAGGATGCGAAAGCCCAACTGGAGCTACGACCAGTTAGTGCTGCTGGCCCAGTTGGTGCTGGAGTGATAGCATGTAATCAAAGGGAAATTTGGCTCGGGGGTGAGCAGCAATTCCTCAGATGACAGACGACTGCGAGAAGCGGTGGTAGAGGCTGCAATCGCAGGGGAGGTCCGAGAATGCAGCCTGTAAACGGGCTATCGTTCAAACAAGAAAGCATACTAAGCTTGGTTTGTAATTTATCGCCTACAATTAAAATATGCATACAAAATATAACATAGGCTGGTATTATTATGATGCTCTATTAAATGTAACCCTCGCTCAACAGCTTAATAATATACACTGCTCAAAAAAATAAAGGGAACTCTTAAACAACACAATGTAACTCAACTCAATGTAACTAAGTCAATCACACTTCTGTGAAATCAAACTGTCCACTTAGGAAGCAACACTGATTGACAATCAATTTCACATGCTGTTGTGCAAATGGAATAGACAACAGGTGGAAATTATAGGCAATTAGCAAGACACCCCCAATAAAGGAGTGATTCTGCAGGTGGTGACCACAGACCACTTCTCAGTTCCTATGCTTTCTGGCTGATGTTTTGGTCACTTTTGAATGCTGGCGGTGCTTTCACTCTAGTGGTAGCATGAGACGGACTCTACAACCCACACAAGTGGCTCAGGTAGTGCAGCTCATCCAGGATGGCACATCAATGCGAGCTGTGGAAAGAAGGTTTGCTGTGTCTGTGCATGGAGGCGCTATCAAGAGACAGGCTTTTGAAAATTTGTCGAAATAGGCTGTGACGTCGCACTTTTCCTGAGCATGACACAGTTTCCTTTGCGTCCTGGTCAATATTAAACCTGTCTGACAGCGATAGCTTATCTCGTTCACAATCACGTCGAAGTGCATCAGCTATTCCTTTTCGATGGCGCTGAAATACCTCCCGAATTTAATGTCACTTGAGTTTATCTCACTTTAATACTCCTCTCAAACGTCCCGCACCATTCAGACAGAAACTAAAGGAACTGCAAGCAGAGACATTTCAGAGGTACCATCATCCCTCTGTCCGAACATGGTCTTTGAGTATAACTGGCGCATGTGTCTACTGTAGCTAATGAGTATCCATGGTGATGATCAGCGATTCTGTGATCGATCTCGGGGTCGATTTGAGGTAGCCGAGTGCGCAGAGTCAGCAGGATCAGCGGCACGGGGCCTCACTTAGCCGATCCTCCTCCTGCTGTTGTCTTTGTGCAATCAATTAAGCCAGCAGCGCGCCGTTTGGGATGTGGCAATCCTCGCTTTGGCGTTGATCCAGGATCTCAGGATCCAACTTTTGTGCAATAGGCCCCTGCTTTCCATTAAAATGCGAGTCGTGCGTTGATCCTGGCCATTTCACAACAAGGTCCAAAACATTGTATTCGGCCTCAAATACCATCTGGGTGTTGATGCAATGAACTTTTTTTTCAATTTACAAATACTTCTTCATCTTGGGACAGAGATATAATTCAAATATGGATCTCGTCAATAGCACTGATGATACCGGACAAACCTGAGACGGGCATGAATTCAAGTTTGATTCTGTGCTGTTGGCGAATGTCCATTGGAAACCGGATTAACTGTCGGCTGATATGGGGATCACTGAGTGCAATGAAAATTTGTGAATTGAGCGACTGACAAGATGACTGTGAAATCCCGAAATTGTCCGCGTTGCAAAGTTGCATTTTTCCGGTGGCCAAGTAATGAAGTGTTGTCAAACATTTGGGCAATTCCAGCATTACTCACATTACATTTGAAGCACGGGACTCTTGAATAAAGGTGTCTCCCTATTTTGTGAATAGACTAAACATTCTTATTTTTTCACCACGATAACCATTGGCCACTCTCAAGGTCCACATATGACAACATAAGATAAATTCTGCTTAATGGTTCTTCCAGACTGACTTTTGTCACCATTACTCACGTTACGCAATAAGATTTTTTTAGTCCTGACTACTTTTAAGCTCTCCCAGACTTAGGAGCTACCTTTAGGCCTAAAATGCTTTGTGAATAGCTCTTCGTAAAAATAATTAGGATACCTAAATTTATGACTGACACACCCCCTTTTTTTTAGGAGTTTTTCCAAGATCTGGCAATTTGGACCTACTTTTAGCGCTAAGATTCTTTGTGAATACGGGCCCTGGCCTGTAAGAGCTCATAGAGTAACAACGGCGCATAACGTAACAAAAAATGTATTAAAAACTCACAGTGTAACAACTGGTCAATAATGTAACAAAAATGCTGAGCGCATAACGTAACAACTTTTTGTGCATAATGTAATAACTTATTACATTTCGTGTCTGTTATTACATTATAAAGTAAGCAAAATATTTTTCTCCTAATAGTGTAATAACTTTAATACATTATAGAGTGAGTGAATAATTTATGGATTAACATGGTAATTGCTTTTCCCAATACTGTAAAGAATATACGACTTCAAATGCATGCTACATGTGGACTAACCTATTATGACCCTGCATCCGTTGTATTTCTTGTATTTTATGATTAGAATTGCTGCTGCGAGGTTGAAAACACAGTTTAGCTTTAATAAATCTTCTCTGGGAGCTGATGTTTCTGTGCTCTTCTCTCCTCAGTATTGTTTATTGCTCAGGCACCAGTCTTACTTGCTTTGATGTGCTCGCATGCTTTTCTCCATCGCATCGTTGTAACACATACCTCAGTTAATAAATAATATGTTGTTTCATGTAGGTTACCTTATGTAATATACTTTATCTATTTTATGTTCAATGTTATTTCATAGACTTCATGTACTTCCTGAGCCAACATTACAATGTTGTAGTTTTTGTCTTTGACCACTAGGTGGCTCTTACTCAGACTGTTTCACACGGGATCTGGATGGTCGAGTCATGATGCCCTCATGTCTGGCTCATGGCCCTGGTATTGCCTCCCTATCACTGTAACCCTTTGCCCTTATTCCCTCCCCCACCTGTCTACATATATTGCATGAGATTAATGCAAACACAAAATATAGTACAATGTAGGGATGGGGAGATAAACCAATCTGCATTGATACACTGACACGTGGAGGCGAGATGCAGGTGCATCGGTAGAAACGCTGTGAAAGAAAATAATTTTTGCAAAAAAAAAGCAAGATACTTGGGTTATTAAAAGTTTGCATCAGTAAAATTTGATATTTTGATCACTGAGTGGTTTCTGCACTTATTTGTGTGTTTTACCCTCCAAATGAGATGTTATTTTTGACGTTTTCACTCCGGCTGAATAGGATCTATGTTACTTTTACATGCACCGCAGATGTCTACTATTTTACATGCGCCTTGGGCGTATTGATGGACGTGGGGCTCGCTGTTCAAAACAAACATGGCGGAGACGAGAACATGTACTCACCTTTCGACTATAAAACCAAAGTTTGGTGATTCTGTTGATTTTACAAAAAAAAGGAGAATTTGGTAAACCCGACACAATTTGCAAAATGTGCTGAGCTGCTGTACACGACACCAGGGGACACCATGAACCTCATTAGTCACCTGAAGCGACGGCACGGAGTGACGGTGCAGTCAGGTCCAGCAACTACATCCAACAGCGGTGAGTGACTTATTGAATGCTTTTTTTGCGAGAGGTCTTGATTTTATTTGATTAATAAATGATTAAACTCATTGAATTGTGCAGTGCATTGTGATTGAGTTGTGAATCATATCATGTCAGTCGGTGTAAGTATGTATGTACATGTATGATATCGTATCGGTCGGTGTAAGTATGTATGTACATGTATGATATCATATCGGTCGATGTAAATATGTATGTACATGTATGATATCATATCGGTCGGTGTAAGTATGTATGTACATGTATGATATCGTATCGGTCGGTGTAAGTATGTATGTACATGTATGATATCGTATCGGTCGGTGTAAGTATGTATGTACATGTATGATATCGTATCGGTCGGTGTAAGTATGTATGTACATGTATGATATCGTATCGGTCGGTGTAAGTATGTATGTACATGTATGATATCGTATCGGTCGGTGTTAGTTTGTATGTACATGTATGATATCGTATCGGTCGGTGTAAGTATGTATGTACATGTATGATATCGTATCGGTCGGTGTAAGTATGTATGTACATGTATCTTAAATGCATCTGACAGTGGACAGAGTATCAAGACGTGTATCATATCGGCCTCATGCCAGAGATGCCCTCAGTACAATCTATACAGACCAGTAACACTATTTGTGTTTATATACAGCAGTCCATGGTACAGAAGCCCAGGTTAGGGAACTACCTAGCTAGAACCAGCTAGCTAAGACCAACTGCTGTGGACGAAAAATGATCTTAAATACTGTAAAAATCAAAGTATTACTATAATCACAGTTCAACAGAACATAGCCAGGTTCCATTGCCCTTTAAGATCACTGAGAGGGAGTTTGGAGCTGAGAAAGAGGCAAAAACTCATAAATCTGCTACAAAACCTGATAAAGACGCTCCTGCAGAACCCTCATGGCAGGCCTAATGAGCGAACCCTCCGAAATGACCATATCTGTCAGCCTGGTCCCACTACCTGAGCCTGCACACCTGAGTGTTCTGGAACCATCCATGTCCTCAGATAATTTACTAAACTTTAGCTGAACTTTAGCGGCTGGCGGGCCGCTCCCTTAGAGATAGGGTGAGGAGCTCTGTCACCCGGGAGGAGCTCAGTGTAGAGCCGCTGCTCCTCCACGTCGAGAGGGGCCAGCTGGGGTGGCTCGGGCATCTTTATCGGATGCCCCCTGGACGCCTTCCTGGGAAGGTGTTCCGGGCATGCCCCACCGAGAGGAGGCCTCGGGGAAGACCCAGGACACGCTGGAGGGACTATGTCTCTCGGCTGGCCTGGGAACGCCTCGGGATACCCCCGGAAGAACTGGAGGAAGTGTCCAGGGAGAGGGAAGTCTGGGCATCCCTGCTTAGACTGCTGCCCCCGCGACCCGGATAAGCGGTAGAAAATGGATGGATGGATAGCTGAACCCAAGGTTTAGGAGGCTCATATGTGGTCTTTGAGCGTCCCTGGAGGCTTAAAATTAATTTACACTGCTATGTAATGGCAAACTTGTTACTAAGAGTGGAGGGTTGCTTTGTGACAATGTACCAATCAGAGTCAATAATATTGAAAAAGGTACGTTTAATCCCACCTAAAGAAACGTGCCAAAAGGCCAATAAATATGAGAGTTCGGATAACCGGAGGTCCGTCGGCGTGGGGTGATTGATGAAGAATGGATGCTGTGTGGTTTGTGCAGACCAGCCTGGGTTTTTTTGTGCTTCATCTGGATGGATTTACAATAAACCCAAATACATCGGACTCAGGAGGAAGCATCCATTTTTTGGAGATAGATTTAAAAGGGTCAGTGGAACACTTTACCCACTTGCTTGGACTAAGTTTTTTTCCTACGACACTGTATAAACTGGAAGATGACCAGACATTTACTTACCGGTATGTTTAAAGATCATAACCAGACCAATATCCAGAATGCATAACATAGTTACTAGTTTACACAGTCTATTAGCACAATATTCCTAAACACAGTAACCTGTGGCTCTAGTACGAAAGTTTAACAGGTGCAATGGCAAGACCTTTCCTTGTCCAGCTGTTATAATAAGAAATGAGCACAGATTGCTATAAATGTTATTTTTAATCAATAGACCATACTTAAACATCCAGTAACTATTGTTCTAGACTAGCTAAAATATTCAGAATAGCGAGATAGACAGCTATGGCACGTTCAATCAAGTCTCTCATCTTTTTAGAGAAGTGTCTAGGTCATATCATCCCTCAATCTATATGAGAGATTATTTGGCTAAAACTTTGGATCTTGATGATGAAGGTGACAGTAGTATTAGCAGTATGATGATCTTTAAACCCTGTGGCGAGTCAAGTGGTCTTGCTCTACGAATCAAATACTTATTTGGTCAAAACCCATGTTTGTTGAGCACATGGATTGTGCTCAGACACAGCGTCTGGACACTACAAGGTTACTCACATGTTCTGAAAAAAATGGTAAACATGAAGTATTCTTGCCATTCACTGAGGAGGGTGTACACATTTTTTTGCAAAAAATATTTCAGTTTCAGTTCATTCTACCAGAGGTGTTATCTGTTAAACCGTTGCAGCATGTAGCCTAAAATTCTTGAAGAAAGATCAATTTTGTTAAAATCAGGAATTTCCTGTGCACAGTAACATTTCAGTTTCTTACAAATGATTAATACAGTACAGGTTAATTATTATATTTTCCGTAATTGATTGAAGCTCCTGCATTTAATTTGATTACAATGGTTTAATTGAAGCACCTATTACTAAAACCCCATAAGTCACACTTGACTTGACTTGACTTGAGGGGTTTTAGTAATCGGTGCTTCAATTGTTAAGATTTTTGATTAAAACTGTGATGTGTGACAGTGATGTTTTGTTATAGTACTTCAAAAAATATTGTGTTAGTATCTCTTCACATGAGCATGAGCATATATACACACACACAGGCCAAGGAGGGGTGGGGGTTGTTTGAGTGCGAACATTTTTAGCCTTAAATTAAAGTAAAACCTATTCAAAAGAGAGCTTCTAGTGCAGACTAGTCTCTATGGTGAAGCAATTACCATGTTAATCCATAAATTATTCACTCAGTCTATAATGTAATAAAGTTATTACACTATTAGGAGAAAAATATTTTGCTTGCTTCATAATGTAATAACAGACGCGAAATGTAATAAGTTATTACATTATGCGCAAAAAGTTGTTTCGTTACGCGCTCAGCATTTTTGTAACATTACTGACCAGTTGTTACATTATGAGTTTTTATTAGGTTTTTTGTTATGTGCATTATGCGTTGTTGTTGCATTATGAGCTCTTACAGGCCTGAGTGTGTAGTCTATCTAAAGAATCTGCGCTGTCGCAGACACACACGTACCGTTAAACATGCTGTTTGCGATGGCACCGCACGGCGCTATAGGAGTACCCCTCGCTCGGCTAAACGGTGCGCAATAGCTGTTCGGGTTCTGAGGAGATTACAGGACATTTGAAAGCTGTTAGCAGTTAGCAGTTAGCAAACAACAAAGACCTCTCCAGCCTGTGGAAGGTCTAATGGGTGAAATATTTGTTCATATTAAGCCTGATTGTTCTCACCTTCAGGTTTTTAAGTCGTCCGACCATCTGGCCGTCATCTCTGGAGTCCATGTAGCGCCGCAGGTTCTGGTGAAAGTTTCTCAGGCCGTAGTAGAAGAAAACATCCCCCTGAAACAGGCAGTCACCCACTGCTCAGTCTTTCCTGTTCATTTGTCATCAGCATTAAGTGAAGACATGGGGCCTCCTGTATTAATGCTGCGTGCGCACAGACGATCACTCATCCTGTCGGTCACACACACACACCACATGTGTGAAAAGTGAGCTTGATGCGCAGATTGTGGCACAAACTCTATAGCAGTCCTGAGCATGTGCAGGTGCAGCGCAAACTCCGGTTCCGCACGAAACTACTGCCTTTCATGCTTTACTCGACTATTTTAGGTTTTCCTCGCAGTGGACTGTTTAGTCATTTCTCTTCGGACACTTGGGGCTTGTTCCACAAAGCAGGATTGCGGAGTTAGCCTGATACCTGCTCAAAGTAAAAGCCAGACCTGCTCTCTAGACCTCAGTCCATACTCCAGATCTGAGAGGTTTCCAGGTTTACTCTGTGCAATTATCCAGCTAAATCAGTGATCCAGCTCTGTGGAACTGAGCCGACAAGTTGGTGTATTTTTAGTGATTTGCGGTCACTTACATGTGAACTATACAGTCACGTGCAGGTGGAACCAGGGCTTTGTGGACTCATGCCTGCACGCCCAGTTTCACGATTAAGACGTATCGAGGAAAGCTGCACAACGCCTGGCGTGAGCATAGTCTGATACCTGAGGCGGTGCCGTTGTGTACGCTCTTTTCCAGCTCTGTGAATGTGCCATCTTTTAGACAGCAAGTCACACAGTCTTTCATAATCGAGGGCCACATTATTGTTAAATGTGCATGGCCACATCCATCATGTTTTCATGAAACACACTGCAGTGCTGCACATGACACAAGCACACAGGGACCAGAATTAGCACCAGCCACCGGCAAAATGCTGGTAAGATTTGCTTCACTCACCAGTCAAAAATACAAAGGTGATCTATTGAGTGATCGGTAAAATTTGAGCATTAGTTAGCCATTTGGATGGTGGACAAAAAGTTAGTTTTGCACCCAGCAAGCACGTGCATATATGTGTGCGCTCTCACACACACACACACACACACACACACACACACACACACAAAGATCCACGCTGACACATACACAACTAGAAAAGCACTTAGAGAGCGCAGAACCTCCGCCAGGGGGCCGCAAACCCAAAAGCACGGCGATTGGAACTCCGGCCCATTGGAAAGACTTGAAATCTTGAACTTTGGCGTATATCTCAGCTGTACTGTGGCCTAGACGTGCCAAAATTTAATCACCTCTTCCTTGACTTAATACCCACCTGCCCTGAAAATTTCATCAAAATCCCCATAAGTTTTTGAGTTATGTTGTACACAAACAAACAAACAAACCAACAAACAAACAGCACCGAAAACATATACCTCCTCGGCGGAGGCTAACTAGACAAACACGACAAGGACCACTATAGCACTGATAGGTGAACCCGAACACTAACACACCTGAAATTGTTTGCTAAGGTAGAAGGGGACATTGCAGTCACAGCGTGTGTTGGCGTTGTCCCTGTCTTTGCGCAGGGAAAAGCAGGTGTCACATGTTCCCTCATCGGTGTAGTCCACCTGCAGTGAGCAGACGCATCAGTGCATGATGGGAACTTTGTGTATTAGTATGTGTATCAACTCAAACACTTACCCTTAATTTTTTTACAACCACTATCTGACTTTTTAAAGCACATTTCAAGTTCAAAATAAAGACATTTTTAGAGCAGTCACTGTTTCAGACAGAAATAATCTATAGTAAAAATTGTGTGGTCAGAGATAAGCAGTTATTAAAAGGTCAGATACAGCTATGCAGAGAAGACTGAGAAACAATAACAGGATTGTTAGCACAGTATCCTGTAAATTCCCCATGAATACACACAGCATATACAATACGCCTGCATACATCTGCGTGTATGTGCGAACAGAACAGAAACACACTTATTTAATAAAACTATTCAACGTACATTTTCTCATCCAGACTGAATAATGTCCCCTGTGCAAAGACCAAATCTACAGCTGGTGTAATCTTTACTCCAGCGTTTCCTCATTAATGTTAGTGCTGAAGAATGCGCCTGTCAGTCTTCTGCATGAGGAACTGAGTGTTTTTATGACACGTTGTGCTGGTTCAGAACAGAATTGCACATTGTATTGCTTCCCCTGGGACTCTTATCGCCTCGTGTACAGATAAGCGGAGTGCCTGCAGTGCCAGTGCGTTTCTCTGCTGATAAGAGCAGTGTGAGAGCGCATTTCTCTCTGGTGTCATATCCACGAGCCCCTCTGTACGAGCGAGAGCACAGTGTGACAGGGAGCAGTGCGGGGTCCCCCTGCGCTGGGTGGGGGGGGGGAGGGGGGCGGTTCTCACCTTAATCTCCTGTGTCCCCCGCACGGTCAGCAGCAGCCACACCCCCAGCAGCACACACAGCACCCCCATGAGGAAAAAGAAGGGTAGGACGGTGCCGGCGGTCAGCGACGGTGACCAGGCCGGCAGCCTCTGCTGCTTGAAGGCCGAGTTGTCGGGCCGGCGGTTCGGCTTGCCGTCGTCCGCGCTTTTCGCCATGTTCCCCGGAGCGCCGCTCTACGCCCGCGTCTCTGCTCCCCCCGTTTCCCGCTACAAACGCTGACGGTTCGGCCAGACCTTTGAGACCCGCGGCCTGTTAATGATTAACTGTGCCTGAGCGAGGAGCTCCGCTTCCTGTAACACCACTTCTGCTTCTGGTTAAAGTCTCGCTCGTACTGCATACGTCTGTCTGAAACTGCCTCTGAGTGTCTGTTAAAGTCCGTACCTCAGCAGAGGAGCGAGGCCTGGGGTCAGGTTCTGGAGGACTGAAGCTACAGCAGAACCTCTCTGTGTGTCGGCTGTTCTTCGCTCAGATCACAGGATGTTTGGGTGAAAGGAACTTCTCTCAGAGACTGTGTTTCCGGGGGAGGGGAGGAGAGGGGAGGGGAGGGGGAGGGACAAATCCAATCCACCCTCAACAGCTGTGGGCGGAGCTTCCTTTAAACTGCACGCATGCAAACAGAGCCAGACTCACAGTCCTGTTTGCTCTCAAACTTTTATTTGTGTTAAAAGTTTTCAATCACTAGTAACATGGAAAAGTTACAAAAAGGGTGACAGTGGAAATTAACAATGGGGTCAAATTAATTGTGACTACTATTGGCTGCAGGTATTCCATAATATTTTGTGGTTTCCCGGCAACCACTTGCTTTTTCAATGTGTCTGATGTTCTTGAGACACATGAACTGCTTTCCATCAGTAACATTTATTCCATTCTGTCCGACGGGCTGCAGATACACTGACCCTCTACATCCCAATCACTTTCAACAAAACAGGAAGACACCAAGTAAGACATTTACTTAATTTCAAGCAACTATTCATACTCAACATTCATAAAAATATAGCACTCTTCATTATTTTTCATTCAACGTGAACAATATAGTCAGCGGAGTCCAGACTGGTCAGAACAGCCCCATTTTGATGCCTCCGTCCCGGCAGCCTTTCATGAGCCCAACTTCCATCAGCTTCATCAGGTCACCTTTGACCTGGAAGAGAAACAGCCATGTCTTACTTGATTTTCATCTACAGTCATATGCATGATGCTGCCTGTCAAATCTTTCATACTGGGTTCATTGGCATTTGGGGTTAATAGTTCAAAAACTACACATTTATCAGTTTGGATGCGTTTCGTAAAACAGGAGTTTTGATGTTTGTAATTTGATATTTTTTGTCATAGAAAAGAACATTTAAATGGATAAAAATAAAAATTTTACTCCTAGCGTCATACAGGTAGACCCCAGCAGGGGGCAGCACTCACCTCTGGAATATCCACCATCCTCCTCTGCTTCTGGTCCCTCCAGTTCCAGTCCAGAACCAGGAAGCGTAGAGCCTGCAGACCCAGCCCCTCTGTGGAGAGCAGGCGCATTATTACATACAAAACTGGGGAGAAATGTAAAGCATCCCGGAGAATAACAGAGCAGCTTGTATATGAAGGTTAACTCCTGATTCTTTACTCATTTATGTTTATATTGTCCATTTGACAAAGTTCACCGCTACAAACTAGCTTTATCAGTGATCTGGACTTGACCCGCCCCAGAGGACGACTAATGCAGCTGTCGCGAGGAAAAACTACCAGGGAGCTGATGATCAGAAGAAATTTCTATTTTCACGAGGCGCAACACCCTGCCACGTTTCACATCTCCTGCATTCTTCTGAATTGAAATGAAAAACATGAAAATGTGACATAACGGCAAAGGAGTTCACTGCTGCAGAGGGTCAGATCTCTTGCCTCTCTCGATCAGGGCTCTGACCCGCCCCGGAGTCCCCACTCCAATGTGTGTCACCGATTTATCCAGAAGCTTCACCTGCTCTTCCACCTGCGGAGTCAGAGAACGGCTCGATGATCACACTCGGTCACGTGCGGTCATGTGACAGACGCAGGCGAAGGTGAAAACATGAGACTATTATTATGGGCAGTTTAATCCTGCATCTTTCCCTGAGTTTGCCCCATTTCATCGACCGTCAGAGGTCTGCTAAGAATATATGGCACAGCAGTGATGGTAATAATAATAATAATATTAACAATAATAATAATAATAGTGCTGAAAGACATCATGAACAGAGAGGTTAGGAGAGCTGTCATCACCTTTATGTGTTTGGCGAATAATTTAATCACTTTGGCTTCTCCTTTGTAGGCTGTCAGCTGCCTGATTCATGAGAGATAAGGCAAAAGGGAAAGAGAACTTATCAAACATCACATCACACTGTGGTTTTATGTCTTTAGTAGGTGTCATAAGCACCTTATTTCACTACAAACAACTATTACACCCCTCGCTGATGGAGCAGTAGGAGTTCTGGGGACGAGAGCATTTTTACATCACATTACAGGTGTGCCTGCATATCACAAACCTCACTGCAGATCACATATACAACACATCACACACTGCACAGCACTTACACTGTTTACCACAAACGTGTAACGCTCCGCACAAAACACACACTGTACCTCACAGACATGTATGACACACTACAGATTGCATACGTTTACAGTACATCACAAATAAGAATGAAACCCTGCAGATTACATGTAGTGTACGACACAGACATGCCTGACACACTGTAGATTACTTTTACAGAACATCACAAACATGTGACGTGATGCACATTACGAATGCCGTATATCTCAAACATGTATGACACACTGCACATTAGTTATACTGCATATCACAAACATATTACACTACACATTAAAAATATCATATGCATTATAAACATCTATGACACACTGCAGATTACTAATATTGTAGATCATGATGCACCTCATATAAACTGTATATCACAAAGATGTATGGAACACTGCACATAACTTACACTGTATACCATAAACACGTTTGACATGATGCACATTACATTAACAGTGCATCAAACATGTACGGCACACTGCAGAGAGAATGCACTCTCATTGTACGTTGGAAACGTGACACGGCGCAGATTTACATGTACTGCACATCACCAACAAGTATGACACACTCCGTGTAATTTATACTGCATATTACAAACATGTATTACATTGCATATTTCATGTACTGCACATCACAAACCTGTATGACATCATGCTGTACATTATTCTTTACATCACAATTTATATATATATATATATTCTATGTATGTAGTATCATGCACGGCAGATTTCATATACCGTACATCACAAACATGTATGACACACTGAGCACTACTTACACTGTGCATCACATATTAAATGTTTATGAGACAGTAATATAACCGTACACTGCAAAATAAAGAAATGTATCAGGTTGCAGGAGACAATGTTTACCGCAGATGTTTCCAGAGAAATAGGACACCTTAAGCAACACGTTTCACGCTGCAAGAGAAAAGCAATGATACGCTAACCTGACAGGTGGCAGTACTGTGCATGTTTGCACCACAGACGTTCTCAATGGTTACTTTGAGTAGCAGAAGCAAACTGTGCAACCGGGACTTACTTAATGAGCTCTATGGTGCGCAGCGCAGAGCTGCAGATGATCAGCAGGACGAGTGACCTCTTCTCTGTGTGCAGCCTCTGGACCTTTGCCCACTTGGGACAAACTGAGACGGATGCGAGAGCATGAATGCGTTACTCGAGAGCGAGTCAGAATGTCACATGCCAAAGCATTTATAGTCTGGAGGTCCAGACCCTCAAGACACAAACATACAAGGACTGAGATCTGAGGAAAACAATATCCCGGGCAGCATTTCGCCCTGAGACCATGTGCAACCCCATTTCCAAAAAAGTTGGGACAGTGTGCAATACGTACACAAGAACACTGCAATCATTTTCAAATCATTTGAACATTATATTTATTTGAAAATAGCACAAAGACAATAAATCAGATATTGGAACTGATATATTTTGTTGTATTTTGGAAATATGTGCTCATTTTGAAATTGATGCCATCAACACATTTCAAAAAAGTTGGGACAGGGGCATGTTTTCCACTGTGTTGCATCTTAATTCTTAACAGCCTCCTTTGTCATATTTTTCATTTTATAATGCACCAAATATCGTCAGTGGGTGACAGGTCTGGACTGCAGGCAGACCACTTCAGCACCCAGACCCTTTTCCTACAGGGCCATGTTGCTGTAATACGTGCTTAGTATGGTGTTTGCCATGCTGTAGCTGAAATGAGCAAGGCCGTCCCTTTATAAAAGGCATCAGGATGGAAGTAAATGTTACACCAAAACCTGTATATCACAATTCGCCATTAATGTTACCTTCTTGGATGCGCCCAGGCCATCTGTGTCAGTGCATCTCCATACCATCATGGATGCTGACTTTGAATTGTTTGCTGATAACAAGCGGGATGACGCATCTCCACCTCAGCCCAGAGCACCGGGGATCCATTTTTTCCAGATAGAATTTCACATTTTGTTCAGTCAGACCACAGGGCACTTTTAGACTTTGCCTCAGTGCATTTTAAATGAGCTCAGGCCAAGAGATGAAGGCAGTTTTTCTGGACCTTGATTATATGTGGTTTAATCTCTACATGGCGGAGTTTGTGGATGCAGTGACAAACTGTGTTTACTGACAGTGGTTCACAGAGGTGTTCTGGAGTCCATGCAGTGATTTCAATGACAAAATCCTGTCTGTTATTAATGGAGCGCAGTCTGAGGACCTGAAAATCACGGCCATTCAAAATTGGATTTTGGTCTTGTCCTATGCGTACAGAAATTTTTCTGAATACTTAAAATCTTTTAATGATACTATGTACCATAGAGGATAAAATTTTCAAATTCTTTGCAATTTTGAGTTGAAAACATTTTTCTTAAATTGTTGAACTATTTCCCCATGCAGTCTTTCATAGAGTGGTTAGGCCCTCACCAAATTTACTTATGAAAGAGATTTTATACCCAGTCATGTCCCTGACCTGTTGCTAAATAATGTAATTAGCTGAGAGATGTTCTGCCAGTCATTGTTCTTGAGAGTTATGCAACTTTCCCAGTCTCTTATTGTCCCGTCCCAATTGTATCAAAAACAATACAATTTGTTTCAACATCTGTTATATTGTCTCTCCTATTTTCAAATAAATATTAAGTTCAAATTATTTAAAAGTCATTGAATTTTGTTCTTATTCACATTTTGCACAGCATCCCAACTTATTTTGGAGATGGGGTTGTTACTTCCAATTGTATAGGTACTTTAGCTTTACTAGTGTGTTCCCATGGATAACTAGAGCACTCAGAGAGCGCAGCACCTCCGCCACACCAAAGCAACTCTGTACATTTGTTATTTTTGTTGGCTGATGTAGAGTGTTGTTGCATTCCACCACCAGGTGGCAGCAAAACCCAAAAGCATGCCGATTGGAAATCCGGCCCATTGGAAAGTCTTCAAATCTGCGCCAGCATAGCCAGATTTGAACTTTGGCCAATATCTCAGCTGTACTTTGGCCTAGATATCCCAAAATTTAATCACTTGTTCCTCTTGTGATACTCGAAGATCCTGCAAAGTTTGGTTAAAATCTATGCAGCAATTTTTTGGGAAATCTTGCTAACAGACAAGAAGACAGACAAACATAAAAGCCAGCAGAAACATACACCTCCCTGGCGGAGGTGAGTAAAAATGCCTGGAAGTAAATCCTGGCGAAATGCCTATTAGTAAAATGAATAAATTATGTTTTTAAATAATGATTTAAAATGGAGAGCATCAGGGTGTGACGATGAGATGCACTTACTTTCCTTTAAGTAGGAGGAGAGGCTGTGAGTGAGGTCATTGCTGGCCAGGAAGCAGGAATCTGTATCCAAAAGCAAGAGACACGCTTGGGTCAAAGGTCAAGCTTTGGAGGGGGGGACACAAAACGGACCTGAGTGATTTGGGCCCTGATGCGTTTAGTACAAAGAATTAAACTAGAGCCTCCGCCGTAGTATTACCAATCCTGACAAAACTAATCATGTAAATATGAGTTCATAATCTCCTGCCAATGTATTACATACTGGCAGAATAGAGCACTGCATTCAACTAAGACTGTCAAAGAAAATAACTGTCCAACAACAGAGGGTGCAAATCCCAGCCTGAAATAAGACCAATGGCTCAAACTGCTTTGTAGAGGGAAGATTCTCCCACCTGTATCTATTTTAATTTCTCCAGGTATCAATTTCTCCAGGTATCCATGATCAAATCCCCCTAATCCTAGTAAGGGCCAGGGGGACTGGAGTCCAGGAACACATCCTGGACAGAACACTAATCCATCACAGGGGTCACACACCATTTACTCACACAGTCACACCTATAAGCAATTAAGCAGCCCCAGTTAAGCTAAC
>CM056587.1:1495000-1560566 GCA_029721435.1 Gymnothorax reevesii
AGAAATAGTGACAGGACCGCACACACCATCACTCCAGTGCTCCGGGAAGTTCGGCTCGGCAACACACACGGGTCACCTGCACTGCCGCAACCTGACAGGATTATTTCTGCCTGATATCTGACATCGGGCAGGGGATGGATGTTGGGTTTCGGAAGGGATCCTCACGGTCTGAACAGAGGTCAGCTCATGAGTTCATACAGCCAGAGGAAACATCTGAAATGACTTCAATGCTGCCAGGGTAATGGCAGGTGGACCAGAATACCCATAATTCCATGCTGTGATGTCATCTCGCACACTGACCCTAATCTGAAAGAAGTTACTCTTCCGAGAGATTGAGCTGTAAGCACCTCTAGTGGATACGACGGGGATTTTAGCTTTCAGTCAAACCCATACCTAGAGTGAGAAGAGATGCTGTCACAATTTTAAGATCAAGTCACAACAAGACTCAGCAAAGGTGTGAGCATCATAGACACTGATGTATCGCACTCCCACCGGCTGTATGACAAACAGAGAGGGAGGGAGGGAGGGAGGGAGAGAGAGAGAGAGAGAGAGAGAGAGAGAGAGCGAAAGGTTAAGCGGTAAATTTAGCAGGCTGGCAGTTTTTCACTCGCCCTCTTTCCCCTCGGCGGTTCCTCCTCGGCCGTCTGCTGTGGCTGAGGAGGGCTGGAGGCAGCAGACGAAGTCTGGCGACGTGTGGAGAGAGGAGGACAGACACAGGAGAGAAGTGGAGGAGGTGAAGAGGCCCAGAGGAGGAGAGCACAGCTCCTGACTGACACAGGACAGGTAAGGCAGGGTGTGAGACCGTTTATCCTTTACCGCGATACCGCCGTATATCGCTCTTCTCTGCACGAGCACATGCATGTCTGCGGAGTTCATCAGCCGCGTCTGACCAGCCGCTGCACCGAGGGCGTTCCACCTCAACCATCCCGCTAATCAAGTCACGCTAATAACAGAGGGGACATGCGTGCGAGGGGTTTACAATCAGTTCTGGGTCAGCAAAAGAGTCGTGTGTGTAATGTGCCACTGAACTGCTCAAAGACATGGAATGGGCTTGGCCGTAAAGTCACTCCCTCGGGTCCCGTTGCAGTCGGTCATGGAGGTGCTCGATACCTGAGCAATCCTCACGGCAGGTTTGGAGGGCACTTGAATGGCGAGTCAGGTGCATCAGTGCAGGTCTCATGTCGACGTGCAGGGTTTTAGCGATGTGGGTCCCCGTGTTGGGGGTTCTAAGCCTTCGGGAGGCTGCGTGTTTGGGGTCTCAGCTGCCTGGCTTTCAGCAGGCTATATCCGGAGCCGGAGGCCCATGGGAGATTAATGCCCTTCAACGATTCCGTTTGGCACAGACCGCATTATTCCACATGAAAGTGGGTCAGAGGTCCACAAACCAGCCGCAAAGTCTCAATACAACTCCTGCTGTCTTAACCCAACAGGCGGTGTCGCACATTTGAAATCGGCAATTTCTGAGCACTCAGGAGTGCAGGTAGATACACCGCTTTTCCACTTCCATACACGACACACACAGGACTGCATCTAGGCTCGACACTTGAGGGGTTCTATACAGCACCCATAAAATGTCGAGTCAGCGGACTGATTTAGCCAGAGTCCTGTCATGATGGTCACATTAATAACTTGACCATGAGAAGGTGAAACCATTCAAGCAAAAATAGACAGAGGAGAAGTGTCTATTTTAACTGTCAGAGGAGACGGCCGTGGCTGCTTTGGCCAGACCAGCCGTAAAACATGCGAGGGACGAATCAGCTCTGATTAGCTTGAGCCTGGTATCAACTTGCTGAGAACTGCTATGAACAATATGGCTTTAGTGAACCTGGAGATGTGTCAACACAGCATATTGTTTGACAACATTGTAAAGGTATTAGTTTCAGCAGCTCTGAAGGCCATCTTGGTAAGGCCTGTCTGAGATTACTGAAACCACAGTTGAAGTAAAGCCACGTGTGTGCGTGTGTGTGTGTGTGCGCGTGTGTGTGTGTGTGTGTGTGTGTGTGCGCGCGTGTGTCTGTAATGCTCAGGACCTCTCTCCGAGTGCCTGTCTGTCACCTCAGATGGGGGCCTATCGAGTGACCCTATTTTTGGGCGAAGCCCTCGTGGGGTAGAGAGTGGTGCAGATTACAGGACGTTCATCTGACCTACTGTAGTATCTGAACCCCACGCCTGCTTCTGAGGGACCCCAGAGGGTGCTGCTCAGGGACTGACCCACAGAACCCCAATATTAGAGAATAAGGACACTCATTAGGGGCCTGATCACCCAGCAGAGTACATGGGGAATTTAGAAGCGGTCTCCATTCAAATTTTCAGCTTTAAGGGTTTCAGCAAAAACATTCCATAGTAGGAAATACATTTTTATATATTGTGAAACCAAATTTTAGGGGCTCAAAATTGGTCGAACTAATAATCACAAATTAAATCGTCTTTTTTGATACTTGTTTGGAAATCCTTTATAATCAATCATAGCCTGAACCCTCAGAAATCGCCTGATTCTGGATTACATCAAACAGTCTTCAGTTCCTGCTGTTTTTGGTGTTCTGCCTTCCGAAAGGGAAATGCATTCTCAGTTGGATTCAGGTCATGTGACTCACTTGGCCGTTCCACTTTGTTGCCTTAAAAAGGTCCTGCATTGCTTCAGGTCACTGCAGAACAGTGCAGTGCCATTCAATGGCTTTTTAAGTGGATAATGTAGCCCAGTACAATTAAGAATTCTTCTATGGTCATTAGCCTTATCATCAGTAAATACAAGATGACGATGTCCGTTGCTCGCCACACATGCCCACACGTAACCGTGCCTCACAGATAAGGTGTCATGCTTCTGACCGTAAGCAGCACCTTGTCTTGCAGTACAAGTAGATCCTCCTCTCATCTATCAATAGGGAGTTGTTCCAGAACTTCCTTGTTTATAGAAATGCTTTTTGGAAAACTTCTTGTAGTTGAGGCCTGTCGATGATTTTCATTGTGTTGTAAACCCTCTGTGTTTACTGCTGAAGTCTTCTCTTGTGTTTCTGACTTTCACTGGGAATTATGAGACATATTCTGAGAGAATCTTTTGAGATACTTAGTGGATTTGACATCTCAGAATTGCATGGAATTTGGCAGAATGGTACCCATATACACATATATGTGTAACAGAAAATCCTGAAGTTTGAGCTCACAATGTTTATTGATGTGGCTACAGCGCCACTTAGAAGTGGACAAGTCAGGTACCAAATAGAGCATTTTGGAGGAATAATACCCATTTTTGAAGGAATATTGTGGATAACTGCTTCAATGTGCCAGAGAGGTTATGATTGTATTTGATACTGGGACACCCAAATATTTAAAATGTGAAAGTGCCAGCTGATGATCATGTTAGTTATTCATGCAATGACAAGAAATCTGTGTACAACAGAAAAAATATTTTGACAAATTCAGGCTTATTTTAATTTTCAAACCAGACCAGTGCCAAATTCATCTTACCTGTTTCGTTTTCAGACATTAAAGGTGAGAAACATTTTGAGGTATTTAGTCTGACACTTTTTTGTTTTTCGATAATTTGCTCCCAAAGTTGGGGGCGGGCTAAATTTTTCCTGTTTGCACAGTGGATTAATATTAATAACCAGACACCTGTGGGGATGGAGAGAACATTAACATGAACCTTCCTTTGGGCTAAACAAAGAACACCAGAAACATCTTTGGGATTTTGCTCCATCTTGAAGCAGCGGCTACAGACATTTTGACAAAATCTCCAAATCGCCAATTTGCAGTGATGTTCAGGGGCCCATAAAAGTGTTAACCAAGAACACAGAGCGTTGAAATTAGCTGAGTCTCCAGCCCTTTCAGGACATTTTAACATGCCAAAGGAAGTTAATGGCACTCTTTGCCAATGTCTTGATAAAAGTGGACAAATGTTCAATAATATATCAGTATAGGGGGCGCTGTCACCAATATGTCAGATCTGACAAAACCAGACAAGTGCCACGGAGAGGTTTCTTGAAATGGAATATGTGTCATATGTACATTGTCAAAACACTGATTTTGTTTTGGCACTTTGTTGGTTTAACTAGTAATGCCAATAGGTGGCGCCTTACCGTACCACCTTTTTCAGATCTCGCAAAACCAGACGTGCCACTGAGAAATCTCTTGAAGTGAAATATGAGTGATGTATGCATCACAAAAACACTGATTTTGCTCTGATAGTTGGCTGGTTTAACGAGTTGCAGAGACAGGTGGTGTCCGTATATGTACTGGTGCAAGATAAATTTTAAGGTTTCAAACAGAGGTAAGCAACATATTATTTCGGTACATTTGGAGAGTATATTGGAACAATAACTACGATAGAGAAATTCATGAGAATGGAGTTTGTTGGTTGTGGTATATGTAACAAATCTGTCAATTCTAGACACCAGTAGGGGTAACAATTAACACTGTGCAGTTACTTCATACTTCTGAGTACAAGTAACAAGTTGAAACCTGAAGGGACGGAGGGAAAAGGCCTGTGTTCAGCCTGATCCTGCTATTTTTCTGAGGGGTTGGCTGTGGAATTGCGACCCAACAATGACTTCACTGGCAGCAACAGCTCTTTAGACTTTATATCGAGAGGTAATAGCAGTTAACATTTTCCAAATGCATATTAAACACTTGGAATTAAATGTATACCTTTTATTTGCAAAACTGCACATGAAATTATGAGGGAATATTACTCAACTGGCCATGGAGTGGCTGTATCGTAAGTGATTATCCAATTGCTTTTGGTCCATTAAAAACAGGGGATCACATGTGAAAGTGCCGTAACCCCAACGCTGTTTATCTTCTCTGGATGTAAATACACTCAGATTAAACAAAACTGCACTTTGAGCTCATCGTGATTATTTCGTTTCAACTATAATATGCTGCGGCAGGCAGATTTAGTAACTCTTTGTCCAAATATTTATGGACGTGCCCTTATGTAGAGGTGTGGTATGTGTGGCGGAGCGGTAAATGTGGTGGTGGAGTATGTTTGGGGGTGTGGTGTTCGTGGAGGTTTACTATATACTAAGCAATTTTGGAAGAAACTTTTTTGTGTGAGAGCTTCTGAAAATGGAAATAATGCTCTTTTACTTGTGACAGGTTGACCATTAAGTAAACTATAGAGTTAAGAGGCGGAGTCAGCGCATGTCCCTCTGTTCCGGTTTGTGAAATAAACCTTACAGCTCCGGAGTTACGCTAAAAACCTTTTACTGGCAGTTTAATGACAGGCTCAAATCAGGAGCCTGGCAGAAACCAAGACCAGTTCAGAGTTCCCATCATATTTTGGACGTAAGAGTTAAATGTCACAGGATTAATCAGGCTGTCGCATCACACATCCTGAAAGAAAAATACCTACTGGATGAAAATTGTTTTTTTTTTTTTTTTTCAAAAATAGAACAGGAACAGCCTATGAAGCAATGAAATGCAGGAATACACTCTTCTTTCAGTCCTAAATTAACACACAGCCGGATGAAACAAAGCAGATTCCTAAAAGCAAAGACCTAAATATCTGCGGTTCTAGAATGACAGTTTGCAGACACCTTGACATTAAGCATTTGAAGGCACTGGCCCACTGGGCCAATATAAATGGAAAGTTACTGGCCCAGAAGGAACATCTGGAGGCCCAAAGGAACACGAGTGAGAAATGTATGCACGCCAAAGGCGCTAGCAGCAAGCACTGATGGTGTGTGCTGGTCTAGGGGACACGACCCCTGAGGAAAATTCTATTTTTTCAAGCAATTTAGTGCAGTCTGATGTTGAAAAAGTACAATTTTATCTTTTAAAATTTGGCTTAAAATGTGTACAACTTCAAATTTTTTTCAAGGGCAACAAGGCTAAGCATATATTCTTTCAAACGTGTCACAATATTTGATATTCACGATTAGCTTTCTTACTTACTTAACCCTTATTTAACCAGGGAAGTCCTGTTGAGATTTAAATCTCATTTCCAAGGGAGCCCCAGAGCCCTGGGGGTAGAGGTGGGGAGGGAGAGAATGAATTGCACAGCCAATTAGATCAGTGGATGATTAGGTGGCAGGTCAAGAGATTCAGGTTGGGACTTTAGCCATGACACCGGGGAACCCCCTGCTCTTATCGATAAGCATCAGGGGCTTTTAAAGACCACAGTCAGTCGCACCTTGGTGTAAATGAACAAAATTGGCTCTTTTGTTTTTTGAACCACGAGGGAAGACTTACACAAAGCCATTTAAATTGTAACGCTATCTTAGTTATGGAGCTATGATACAAAATACACCACATTTGTAACTCCTTTGCCACGTGACCTGGCCCATGAAGAGCTGAAAGGGAACACCGCCCCCATTTTAAGACAGTTTAAACCATTGTAAGATGTTAATATACATTCAAACTTCATTAAATACATACTGGCCCGTCCCGGCCAATATTTTTGAGGATGTAGTGGCCCTTGGAGGCCAGACAAGTCCGAAATGAGGCTCGGGCCAGCGGGCCAGTGCTAATGTCGGGCCCTGGCTTTGCTCAGCCATGGTTCAGTGACGGAATCCCAAACACAGATTTCTATTTAGGAAATGCTGCCCTTTCAACCCTGCCTCAGTACAGTGGACACAGCATCAGTGTTGACACGTGTCAGGCCAGGTGTCAGAGGTCACCAGAAGAATCCTCTTCTGGGTAAAGCAACAGTAGGCTTAGGGGCCGACCGTACCAAACACGCTTTATCAGTGTGGAAACGAGAGGCGTGCCTGACTTGATTTTTTTGAAGCTTACATTGTAGAAAGGGCTGGATGTGACTTTTCTGTGGTTGCTAAGTAACATTCCGGTGACTCATTTCGTGAACATTCCAAACAATTTTACCGGCAGCAGAGAAAAAATTCCACTGCAAAGTGTGGTGGGTCGTTTGTTTGTTTTAAAACAGCTGAAAGGCTGTGGGCACTCACTTTTGCTCCAACAGAGAATGAGAAATAAAATTAGTAGTGCAATTCAAGGCTCTAATGACCTCAAAAGCTGTGACTATAACGTAACCTGAATGGCGAGAACTAGCCATTCAGCCCAGCTAGGCTCACCATTTTCCGAATGCATGTGCACAGGCCAGACCAATAAGAATCTGTGGGTCCCTCCTCCCATGCCATTCTTGAACAACAGTATTCCCAGAAACCTCCGGGAAAAACGTGCGACTCAAGGATGCAGGTTCAATACCCTTGTGAGGCACAGTCATCACATTCTTTTCAAAGGCATTTAATACGAATGGTCTCAGTAAACGCCCAGCGCTGTAAAAGGACTGTGCTAAAATAAAATCAAAAACTAAGCTGCAAATCAGCTAAAAAGACTTAACGCAATATATAATTCTAATTGTGTCATCAATTCAGGACTAGTGAGGAAATATTCAGAACTATTTTTGCTGCTTCTCTTAAAGTAGATCTCCAGTGGCCGCCACCCGGTGGTAACAATTCGAACCTGAGGGCACTTAGAGAGCGCATACCTCTGCCAGCAGGTTTTGATCCACTACCACTTAAAATCAACCGCAGAATCCAGATCTGTTCCCAGATTGGTCAGGAAATTTAATCTACTCTTCCCATTCATACAGTCAAACTTCCCTTAATCTTTTGTGGTAATCCGTCAAATGGTTTTTGAGTAATTCTGCTGACAAACATACACACATACACATACATGCAAGTGATCGCAATACCCTCGTGGAGGAAACTATCAGATACTGACAGGAAAAATTTGCAACTCTCAAAAAGCACATTTTGAGGATTTAGAGCAAGGACACCAGCTTTGTAAAGCTCATGAGAAACCGGTTTATGTTAGAACTGTTTCAGATCAATGTCGATTCAATTCTTTGGTGATTTTTCAAACTGGGCTTCTCAGCGCCCATCTCACCCTGTGTCAGACTGTACTCGTCACAGCGCAATCACTTGTCGCTACAACTCTCTTCTTCTGTCGCTCTTTATTGGTATTTGGAACATCTAGACATAATCTTTTTATACACTTCACTTTCTTCTCTTCAATTGTTTTCCCCTTAAAAATTTTCTGAGACTGACACGCCTACAATACAGGCACCAACTCCTGACCCCTTTTGAATTCTTTGAGTACCCTCATCTTACGTTGTTGACTTACCGAGCAAAATGCCGCTTTTTAGACATCTTTTATCCAGACGTATGCTGCTAATTAGCAATAAGATGAATATGAACCACCTGTGTAGATGCCTGCTTAAATTGTGGTTGAGATGCTTCAAAGATAAAACCAATTTTCTGGAGTGCTTACAATATTCTGTCCACCCCCCTGTATTTACCAGATTTTACAGTAAGAGCAACAGATTTGTCTCGAGGTTTATGGCTGCTGTTCAGTAGGGTGTTCAGTGTCTCAGTCTGGCTTTTTAGACTGCGATGACTGGCAGGGGCAGATGGGGGCACTGATACATCTAACAGCAAAGCAGGAGCCTGGTCCTCACCCAACACGAATGGATTTTACACCATAATCCTCCCACTGAACCAGTGCACACTGAGGCTCTGGCTGTTGGCAGTGGGTCAGACTCAGCACATCCACAGTCATTCTTCGCATCGCAACGGTCCTCCCAGCACTTCCTATGTGTGCAGAGCCCATTCTGACAGTACAGCTGGACGGGACATAACTCTCGAGGTTTATTGCTACCCAACCCCTCCTCCTCATACAGTTTTGTTTCCATGTCAACACATCAGGATGTCAACACTGAGTGCAGTATGGTCTACCCATTTCAAGTCACCGGTGTGTATTTCCAGACCATGTTTCCAGCTGCATTCCCATAATTCCTGCAGGCCTGCTATCGTCACTGGGGCTCTGTCTCTCTGCACTGGTCGCCCTCCGGGCTCACACACGGAGAGCTGCATTTGGCCCCAGTGTGACCGTCCTGTCTGAACATGACAGCAGTACAGAGCCTTATAGTCTCTCTGCATGGCAGATATGTATCCAGGCTATTGGTCTGAACAGTCAGCTAACATGCAGGGCGGCTGGTTCTGCAGACATAAGCGCATAATTCAAAACGCTTCTTCAGATCACCAAGAAAATATTTCAACATGACTACAAATCCTCATGAAGTAAATATTTTGTATACTGAAGGGCTTCAGTTCTGCATTTATTATTCATGGAGTGATTTCTGACCAAACGATGGTGCGCTTTGGCACTTTGATAATGATGGAATAATTGACCTTGTTTAGCCAAGACTCGTTTCGGTAAGTGCAATTGAACAAAGTTTTTATTAAATCAGTTTATTATGTTCTTAACCTATCATTTGATCAGGAGTCACACCGTTAATAATATATGCAGAACTAAAATCCTTCAGTATAGATTTAAAGATGTTCGAAATAAGAGTTCATTATAAATTGATATTGACTCATAATATATACGGTTGTTTTCATCGGCACCCAGTGCAAAATCTGACGTTTGACGGCGGCGCATTTCACAAGAGACTGGGCCGTATACTGAATAATTTGGTAGACGTGAGTAGATAACAAAAAGTTTCATTTTTTACAAACTGCTCCGGTATCAGGCATATCATATTGATTTAACATGAGATTAGATCATTATATTTAACGGTTTTATACTAAAACCAACAAAACTGGCAATAAGTCAATCATGTCAATAAGATGTTTAAAAAATTGTATTAGATGTAACACTAAACTAAGAGATATACCTATTTAACAGAAAAAAATGAAAAAATAAAGCAATGGTGTTGAGATGTTCTGGATATGTTTGAATTTTGTTGTTATTTTGTTCCGTTTCATTGAAAGCAAAGATTGAAAATATCCCTGAACGGCCAAGGGAATGGATGCACTCCACATGCCCAATTTTCTTTTTCTGCTTTGGAAAAACTTCTTAGTTTTCTTCGCAAATTAAAAGGGTTTTAATTTGTGTCCCAAATCAACTATTCACTCCAAATTTCTGAAAATTTATACTGAACATGTAAGTTTTCCTGTGTGGTACAGCAACATCATGAACGTCACCTCTGTGCTCCAACAATTCTAGCACTTGATGTGACACAACACAATGGTGAAAGATTGAAGTTAAATTTGTTTGCAATGGAAGACAGATGATTCTGTACAACTAATCATGTTTATTCATCAAAATATCAATGTTTAATTCATATAAGAAGATTTTGCTGGACATACCTCAAAAGGAAAACAAGAATTCTGTTTCACGGACATATAATTCTTGTGCTCCAAGAATTAGCAGATAGAAATGTGTGACAGGAGGTAAAAATCTCAAAATCACAAAATTTTGTACACATCACCATTGTGCTCCAAACCCTCGATATCTGCGAAACATCCTTAAGACGGGATACGATTGTGTGAGATGTACAATTCTTATTCATTCGTAGATATTCGTAACGAGTAGTCGTATAGACAATCTTAAGGTGCGCCACTATTCGCAAGGTTTCGTTGAATGTCATAAAATTTTGAACATGTTGAAAATTTTCAGCGGTCGTACATGTTCATAACTCCGCCGTTACTCATTCGCAGACATCGTAAGTGGTTTCACAGATGTCGTAACTCAATTGTAACTTGAAAAAATGCACGAAACTGCACGACAAGCTGCGAATATGACGACAGTGTTGGGGCAAAGATACGAATAAGTTAGGACAGTCATTCGTAACTTATTCATAGGCAATCGTAACATTCCTGTGAAATCGCACACATTGGCGTGATGTTTGCATTCGCACACCATCCTCAGGATGTTTCGCACATATATAAGGGCAGCTTGAGGCACACTGATGGTAAACCAGGGCTGCCGCTTTACCGCTGACTCATGTGCAGAAGTAATGGTTATAGAGTGCGTGCGATACCACGTCACTCCGGGATCACAGGTTTGAGGAGTTTCTATACTGGCATTTAGTCCGGGAAATGGTTCCTGGAGAATATGCTGTGGTCACTGTTCGGAGTAATGCGTAATAACGCCTGGAAAATGTGTTCCCTCCAAAGTGCGAGACTGCAGCGCAGGGATCCCCGGGGTTATTCATCACTTCAGTCTCTGTGCAGCGCGCTACTGTCAGGACTCAGTCATGGATGAGGACACGCTATGCAAATACACCAGGATGTAAAAGGTCTTGGCTCATCATTAAAATCTAAACACATCAGCTGAGCCATTAGGCAATGGCTTCGAATGAATTGCTGCAAACATTTTACAGATTTTCAGCATAGCTGTCACTTCTCGTGCCGAGCTAATGATGTACAAATTACTTACAAACTAGGATCCAATTAAGCTGTTCAAATCAAATCAGCATCACTTACTGATGGAATCATCGTCAGGGAGAGAGCGCTTGCTCTTTGCGAGCTCATCATTTAAGCAATTTGTGCGGCGACTCCAGTCAGTCTTCCACTTGCTGCTATTCTCGTCTCCAGATATATGCATTTGCGGCTAGCAGCCCTTAACCTCTAGAGGGCAGCACCGTCACAAATACACTCAGTGCAGCCAGTCTTAAAAAAAAACAAACCTCAGCATTCCGCAATTCGAAGAGAGCCAGCACCAGCTCTATGGATGCATCCTCAGTGACCGATGGACCACTGCTCTTATTCTTCCCAAAAAAGAGGTGACGTCTTTTTCAGGTTGAATAATGCAAAATGAACTGCAGGCCCAGAGCAGACCGACACTCACGCACCCAAAGTAGGGAGTCAGAAGGATAAAGAATTTGGGGGGTCAAGGTTAAATTTGTAATGCATAACCCTCTGTTAAATGTGATTCATAAACCAACAATCAGGAAGGTGACCAATAGAACAGTTAAGAATGACAGGTTACAAGCTTAAATCCCTTAACCCAATAAGAACCCAGGCTAACACAGGTGTCACCAATCCTTTTCAGAAATGTGTTCCACATGATCCCTTTGTGTTTCATATCTCAAGTAATTTTCTTTTTAGTAGAAATGGGTTTGGGTTCTAATGGGTTAAGCAAGGTGCTTCGGACTGTACAGCTTCAGCAAATACCAGGCAGTAAAAATGAACTGTGCGTAAATATGAACAGTCCAAGCGGCTCAGAACAGCAGTGTCTGTTAGATACCAGAATGTTCTGAAATGTTTGAGGGATTAGACTCAAGTATACAATACATCTGCATGTTTTTAAAGATACTGAAACATTATTATTAGCAATGTATTGAGGAAGAAACACAACTAAGCCATTGATAATGTTTCAAATTACAAACCCCAATTCCAAAAAAGTTGGGACGTAGTGTAAAACCTAAATAAAAACAATGCAATGATTTGCAAATCTCAAACTCACATTTTATTCACAATAGGACATAGATAACATATCAGGTGTTGAAAGTGAGACATTTTACCATTTCATGAAAAATGTTAGCTCATTTTGAAATTGATGGCAGCAACACACCTCAAAAAAGTTGGGACAGGGGCAACAAAAGCCTGGAAAAGTAAGTAGTATGAATAAAAAACAACTGGAGAAGCATTTTGCAACTAATCAGGCTACTTGGCAACAGGCCAGTAACATGACTGGGTGTAAAAAGAGCATTTTAGAGAGGCAGAGTCTCTCAGAGGTAAATATGGGCAGAGGTCCTTCAATCTGTGAAAAACTGCTTGTAAAAATTGGGGAACAATTTCAGAAAATGTCCCTCGATGTAAAATTGCGAAGACTTTGGATATCTCACCATCTGCAGTACATAATATCATCAAAAGATTCAGAGAGTCTGGAGAAATCTCTGCGCCCAAGGGACAAGGCCGAAGGTCAGTATTGGATGCTTGTGATCTTCGGGCCCTCAGGCAGCACTGCATTAAAAACAGACCTGATTCTGCACTGAAATTCACTGCATGGACTCAGGAACACTTCCAGAAATCATTGTCAGTGAACACAGTCTGCCGTGCAATCCACAAATGCAAGTTAAAGCTGTATCATGCAAAGAAGAAGTCATATGTGAACATGATCCAGAAATGCTGCACTCTTCTCTGGGCCAAAGTTCATTTAAAATGGACTGAGGCAAAATAGAAACTGTTCTGCAGTCAGATTAATCAAAATTTGAAATTCCTTTTGGAAACCATGGACGCAGTGTCATGCAGTCTAAAGAGGAGAGAGACCATCCAACTTGTTATCAGCGCTCAGTTCAAAAGCCTGCATCTCTGATGGTATCGGGTTGCATAAGTGCCTATGGTGTGGGGAGCTGACACATCTGGGAAGGCAGTATCGATGCTGAAAAGTATACAGAGGTTTTACAACAACATATGTTCCCATGCAGACAATGTCTCTTTCTTGACAGGCCCTGCATATTGCAACAAGACAGTGCTAAGGCACATGTTACATCCATCACAACAGCATGGCTTTGCAGCAGAAGAGTCCGGGTTCTGAACTGGCCTGTCTGCAGTCCAGACCTGTCACCAAAAGAAAACATTCAATGCATCACAAAATGAAAAATCCGGCAAAGATCCAGGACTGTTGAGCAGCTACAATCCTACATCAGACTAGAGTGGAACAACATTCCTCTCCTAAAACTCCAGCAATTGGTCTCCTCACTTCCCAGACATTTACAGACTGTTGTTAAAAGAGGAAGGGACGCTACACAATGGTAAACATGGCCCTGTCCCATCTTTTTTGAGGTGTGTTGCTGCAATCTAATTCAAAATGAGCTAATATTTTTCATGAATGGTAAAATGTATTACTTTCAACATGTGATATGTTGTCTATGTTCAATTGTGAATAAAATATAGGTTTATGTGATTTGCAAATCATTGCATTCTGTTTTTATGCTCATTTTACAGAACCTCCCAACTTCATTGGAATTGGGGTTTGTACATCACCGACATTGTTTGAAATAATTGTTCATTCAATCTTTATCCATAGTTGCAAAGCCCAATATACTTGGCCTGCTGCACAGTAAGACATTTCCATCATCGATTCTGTTTGAGCTTGGTTTTTGTGGTACCGAATTGTCAAATTCACGATTACAGTGCGGTGAAGAAGTGTTTTCCCCTTTGAGGTTTCTTTTATTTTTTCTTATTTTTCATTTTCAAATGTTTCAGATCATTTAACTGATTTTAATATGAGCCAAAAACAGCGAAAGCACAAAATGCAGCTTTTAAATGATCATATCATTTTTTGAAGGTAAGGTGATAGTCATATTAACCAATATCACCCATCTGAAAAATTAATTCCTCCCTTAATCTAATAACTGGTAGTCCCACCCTTGGTGGCAAAAACTGGAATCAAAAGTTTGTGATAACTGGCATCGAGTCTTTTTACATCGTTGTGGAGGAATTTTGGCCCACTGTAGTATTGTTTTAATTCAGCGACAATAGTGGGTTTTCAACATGGAGTGCCTGTTTAAGGTCATGTGACAGCAGCTCAATAACCCACAATTGGATTCAAGTCAGGAATTCAACTAAGCCACTCCAAAACATTAATTTAGTTTCTTTTGAGCTATTTAGAGGTGGACTTCCTCGTGTGTTTTGAATCACTGTCCTGTTGCATAACCCAACTGCACTTGAGCTTTAGATCACAAACTAATCGAAATTTGGTTGGCCGGCTATTCCTGGGAAGGTTCAACACTCTTCCAGGTTTTCTCCATTTGTAGATATTGGCTCTCACCGTGGTTTGTATGGAGTCACAAAGCCTTATAGCTTTGTTACCTTTACCAGACATTGTTGATAAATATCATCAACTTTGTTGCTCAGCGATTCACAAATTTCTTTAGACTGCGGCATCATGTGCTGCTTTCCACCCAATTCACATTGCCAGACAGGCTTCATTTTCGTCATGTTTAGATTCAACAAGGCTGGTAGGATTTCCTGGGACCATCAAGTGATTTTGGACCAAGATACCAATCCAATTTTATCGATTGGTGGATATAGTAACTAGTAAAGGACGCAATTACTTTTCCACATTGGGCAGGTAGGGTTGGATAACTTTTTTCCTCAGTAAATGAAATAATTGTGTTTACCTGGGTAATCTTTGTCTAATATTAAAATCAGGCAATGATGTGAAACTTTATTGTGACAAATATTCAAGAATATAAAGTATTGGGACGGGGCAAATGCTTTTTTACAGCACTGAACATGAGAGGAAGCAGTAAAAGGTGAGGCTCTACAATCATGAATCATCCCAAAACACTGAAATAAAAGACATTTTAAAAATCAATCCAATTTTTTTCAATGTCTTGGCTTTCAATGTCTTGGCTGATTTTTTTCATTGATTTTATATTATCTCAGAGAATACAGACATCAGTTTATTTAAAAATAACATAATTTCTCAGTGATCGCAACTTATTGTATATCATGAAAAACTGTGACGTGCCGCAGACAGCGCACTCCCCAAATAAGAAACAAGGACGTCCGCTATTGAGGTAATGCATTACAGACAGACACTTGAGATACCAACTCAGTCTACTGAATAATTTGGCCCTGTGCTTTGGGCAGAACGGCAAAGAAAATCTAATAACAAATAATTGATAGCTTACATAAATCAGCGGAGGAATATCCTCTAGAGTTACCCGGCATACCTGCATGCTTATCTGAATTCCCTTCTGAGCCAGGAATGCCCTAAGCTGCTCTCTGGCAGAACATACGCAGGTGAAAGAGACTCTCACGTTACCACTTCTGGACTGCATTTTTTTTGACAGGAGACTTATTGAAAAGCCTTTTTAGATGCTTTCAGTAAACCTTTTAGATTTCGTTTACTGTGCATTTCTGTGATTAGAACGCACTCCTTACATGTGTAATAACAGTATGAGTCACATTTAGCTTGTCATTATAAGATTCTGAGAAAATAATTGCTCGGGAAACCAGAGATGTTTTTTGAAAAAAGCATTCCTAGGTCTGCCATCTGGATAGACAGAGATGGTAAATTTATAATTTCAAATAATGATAGTCTAAAATATTTCTTTGAATAGATAGTACTAGATACTACTCTTCTCACAGTGGAAGATATGTGATGGCACAACTGTTAAAGTAGACAATACGCCTTTATATCATGGGTCTGTTGAACACTTAATTGTGATTAGTTGAAGGATCTTCCAAGGACGTGCATTATAACACAGCATAATAAACACTAGAGGCCCTCCAAGACTGCAAACCTCCGCCAAGGCAGCACAGTCCAAACCTTGCAGAGTGGGAGCAAAGTTCAGTTATCGTGTGTCATACGATTTCAAGATGGCTGCCGTAGTGTCCATATTGTTTGACTGATTGCGGTCAAAATCAATAGGGTCCATCCCTGATGTAATAGCGATGCACCCACAAAATTTCGGTGACATCCGTTCATTACTTTTGAGTTACCTTGTTCACAAAGTAACAGACAAACAAACAAATGGCACCGATCACATGACCTCCTGCCAACTTAATTTGGTGGAGGGAATAAGATAACATAACATGAGTGGTGAGAACAGGCCATTTGGCCCAGCTAGGCTCGGCTTTTTTATCACTTAAGATAAACTAACTCATCAGCACTATCTGGTATTAATTCTTTTCCATAATGAAGTAGTTTCAATCACGTTAGCCTTTTGAAATTTTGTACTTTTTTCCTTTAATTCGAGACGTTTTAATTCCAAGCTAAATATAACTGACACTTCAAGTCACAAAGTTACAGACCTGAAAAGTGAAGGTAAAGACAGACACAGACAACATTCAGGTTTGCCGCTGTAACTATTACAAAAATCATGGGCGAGTTTAGTGATTATGACAAATAGAATGTGAAAACAACAGTACAAGAGTAACTAGAATGCAGTGGAATTAATAACCGGAGGTTATTTTTGCTTATTTTAGCTTTTCGCTTACTGTCTAAGATCTGTCTATAGACCTTGAAATGTGCTATTGTCATGAGATAATGAACATTATCTGCTGCATCTGTGCAGGGGTTAAATATTTTGGCTCAGAGGTTTAAGCATAATAATCAACTTAATGCCGGATTAAACAAAAAAATGTCGGGCCACATAACACTATTCAGGTGTGCAATTATTTTTGTTTAATGACCAGCAGGTGCTTGTTTTTGGCATAAAATCTGAAAGAACTCTCCATGCATTGGGATAATCTGAGGAACACACCTCGATTTGGGGTGAGTGAGTCAACTACTCTGCATTTTCAGGTGGATGAGAGGGAACATAGCCTGCCTTAGTTTGAGTGACAGGGAACTTGGCCTACTTTAGTTTGAGTGACAGGGAACGTAGCCTACTTTAGTTTGACTGACAGGGAACGTAGCCTACTTTAGTTTGAGTGACAGGGAACATAGCCTGCTTTAGTTTGAATGACAGGGAACATGGCCTGCTTTAGTTTGACTGACAGGGAACATAGCCTGCTTTAGTTTGAGTGACAGGGAACATAGCCTGCTTTAGTTTGAGTGACAGGAAACATAGCCTGCTTTAGTTTGAGTGACAGGAAACATAGCCTGCTTTAGTTTGAGTGACAGGGAACATAGCCTGCTTTAGTTTGAGTGACAGGGAACATAGCCTGCTTTAGTTTGAGTGACAGGAAACATAGCCTGCTTTAGTTTGAGTGACAGGAAACATAGCCTGCTTTAGTTTGAGTGACAGGGAACATAGCCTGCTTTAGTTTGAGTGACAGGGAACATAGCCTGCTTTAGTTTGAGTGACAGGGACCATAGCCTGCTTTAGTTTGAGTGAAAGGGAACATAGCCTGCTTTAGTTTGAGTGACAGGGAACGTAGCCTACTTTAGTTTGAGTGACAGAGAACATAGCCTACTTTAGTTTGAGTGACAGGGACCATAGCCTACTTTAGTTTGAGTGAAAGGGAACATAGCCTACTTTAGTTTGAGTGAAAGGGAACATAGCCTGCTTTAGTTTGAGTGACAGGGAACGTAGCCTACTTTAGTTTGAGTGACAGGGAACGTAGCCTGCTTTAGTTTGAGTGACAGAGAACATAGCCTACTTTAGTTTGAGTGACAGGGAACGTAGCCTGCTTTAGTTTGAGTGACAGAGAACATAGCCTGCTTTAGTTTGAGTGACAGGGACCATAGCCTGCTTTAGTTTGAGTGACAGGGAACGTAGCCTACTTTAGTTTGAGTGACAGGGAACGTAGCCTGCTTTAGTTTGAGTGACAGAGAACATAGCCTGCTTTAGTTTGAGTGACAGGGACCATAGCCAGCTTTAGTTTGAGTGACAGGGAACGTAGCCTACTTAAGTTTGAGTGACAGGGAACGTAGCCTACTCTAGTTTGAGTGACAGGGAACGTAGCCTGCTTTAGTTTGAGTGACAGAGAACATAGCCTACTTTAGTTTGAGTGACAGGGAACGTAGCCTGCTTTAGTTTGAGTGACAGAGAACATAGCCTGCTTTAGTTTGAGTGACAGGGAACATAGCCTGCTTTAGTTTGAGTGACAGGAAACATAGCCTGCTTTAGTTTGAGTGACAGGGAACATAGCCTGCTTTAGTTTGAGTGACAGGGAACGTAGCCTGCTTTAGTTTGAGTGACAGGGAACATAGCCTGCTTTAGTTTGAGTGACAGGGAACGTAGCCTGCTTTAGTTTGAGTGACAGGGAACATAGCCTACTTTAGTTTGAGTGACAGGGAACGTAGCCTGCTTTAGTTTGAGTGACAGGGAACATAGCCTGCTTTAGTTTGAATGACAGGGAACATGGCCTGCTTTAGTTTGAGTGACAGGAAACATAGCCTGCTTTAGTTTGAGTGACAGGGAACATAGCCTACTTGAGTTTGAGTGACAGGGAACGTAGCCTACTTTAGTTTGAGTGACAGGGAACATAGCCTGCTTTAGTTTGAATGACAGGGAACATGGCCTGCTTTAGTTTGAGTGACAGGGAACATAGCCTGCTTTAGTTTGAGTGACCCGAAACATAGCCTGCTTTAGTTTGAGTGACAGGGAACGTAGCCTGCTTTAGTTTGAGTGACAGGGACCATAGCCTGCTTTAGTTTGAGTGACAGGGAACGTAGCCTGCTTTAGTTTGAGTGACAGGGAACTTAGCCTACTTTAGTTTGAGTGACAGGGAACGTAGCCTGCTTTAGTTTGAGTGACAGGGAACGTAGCCTGCTTTAGTTTGAGTGACAGGGAACGTAGCCTACTCTAGTTTGAGTGACAGGGAACGTAGCCTGCTTTAGTTTGAGTGACAGGGAACATAGCCTACTTTAGTTTGAGTGACAGGGAACGTAGCCTGCTTTAGTATGAGTGACAGGGAACGTAGCCTGCTTTAGTTTGAGTGACAGGGAACATAGCCTGCTTTAGTTTGAATGACAGGGAACATGGCCTGCTTTAGTTTGAATGACAGGAAACATAGCCTGCTTTAGTTTGAGTGACAGGGAACATAGCCTACTTGAGTTTGAGTGACAGGGAACGTAGCCTACTCTAGTTTGAGTGACAGGGAACGTAGCCTGCTTTAGTTTGAGTGACAGGGAACATAGCCTACTTTAGTTTGAGTGACAGGGAACGTAGCCTGCTTTAGTTTGAGTGACAGGGAACATAGCCTGCTTTAGTTTGAATGACAGGGAACATGGCCTGCTTTAGTTTGAGTGACAGGAAACATAGCCTGCTTTAGTTTGAGTGACAGGGAACATAGCCTACTTGAGTTTGAGTGACAGGGAACGTAGCCTACTTTAGTTTGAGTGACAGGGAACATAGCCTGCTTTAGTTTGAATGACAGAGAACATGGCCTGCTTTAGTTTGAGTGACAGGGAACATAGCCTGCTTTAGTTTGAGTGACCCGAAACATAGCCTGCTTTAGTTTGAGTGACAGGGAACGTAGCCCGCTTTAGTTTGAGTGACAGGGACCATAGCCTGCTTTAGTTTGAGTGACAGGGACCATAGCCTGCTTTAGTTTGAGTGACAGGGAACGTAGCCTGCTTTAGTTTGAGTGACAGGGAACATAGCCTACTTTAGTTTGAGTGACAGGGAACGTAGCCTGCTTTAGTTTGAGTGACAGGGAACGTAGCCTGCTTTAGTTTGAGTGACAGGGAACGTAGCCTGCTTTAGTTTGAGTGACAGGGAACATAGCCTGCTTTAGTTTGAGTGACAGGGAACATAGCCTGCTATAGTTTGAGTGACAGGGAACGTAGCCTGCTTTAGTATGAGTGACAGGGAACGTAGCCTGCTTTAGTTTGAGTGAAAGGGAACATAGCCTACTTTAGTTTGAGTGACAGGGAACGTAGCCTGCTTTAGTTTGAGTGACAGGGAACATAGCCTGCTTTAGTTTGAGTGACAGGGAACATATCCTGCTTTAGTTTAAGTGACAGGGAACATAGCCTAATTTAGTTTGAGTGACAGGGAACATAGCCCGCTTTAGGGGGAGTGAAAGGGAACACAGCCCACTTTAGGAAGGTGAAAGGGAACATAGCCCACTTTAGGGAGAGTCAAAGGGAACATAGCCCACTTAAGGGAGAGTGAAAGGGAGCATAGCCCGCTTTTGGGAGAGTGAAAGGGTACAAAGCCCGCTTTTGGGAGAGTGAAAGGGAACAAAGCCTGCTCTAGGGTGATGAATGGGAACATAGCCCACTTTCGGGAGAGTGAAAGGGAATGTAGCCTACTTTAGTTTGAGTGACAGGGAACATAGCCTGCTTTAGTTTGAGTGACAGGGAACATAGCCTGCTTTGGGGTGAGTGACAGGGAACATAGCCTGCTTTAGTTTGACTGACAGGGAACATAGCCTGCTTTAGTTTGAGTGACAGGGAACATAGCCTGCTTTAGGGAGAGTGAAAGGGAACATAGCCCGCTTTAGGGTGAGTGACAGGGAACATAGCCCGCTTTAGGGTGAGTGAAAGGGAACATAGCCTGCTTTAGTTTGACCGACAGGGAACATAACCCGCTTTAGGGTGAGTGAAAGGGAACATAGCCTGCTTTCGGGTGAGTGAAAGGGAACATAGCCCGCTTTAGGGAGAGTGAAAGGGAACACAGCCCACTTTAGGAAGGTGAAAGGGTACATAGCCCGCTTCAGGGAGAGTGAAAGGGAACATAGCCCACTTCAGGGAGAGTGAAAGGGAACATAGCCCACTTTAGGAAGAGTGAAAGGGAGCATAGCCCGCTTTTGGGAGAGTGAAAGGGTACATAGCCCGCTTTTGGGAGAGTGAGAGGGAACATAGCCCGCTTTAGGGAGAGTGAAAGGGAACATAGCCCGCTTTAGGGAGAGTGAAAGGGAACATAGCCCGCTTTAGGGAGAGTGAAAGGGAACATAGCCCGCTTTAGAGTGAGTGAAAGGGAACATAACCCTCTTAAGGGAGAGTGAAAGGGAACATAGCCCGCTTTAGGGAGAGTGAAAGGGAACATAACCCGCTTTAGGGAGAGTGAAAGGGAACATAGCCCGCTTTAGGGAGAGTGAAAGGGAACATAGCCCGCTTTAGGGTGAGTGAAAGGGAACATAGCCCGCTTTAGGGAGAGTGAGAGGCAACATAGCCCGCTTTAGGGAGAGTGAAAGGGAACATAGCCCGCTTTAGGGAGAGTGGAAGGGAACATAGCACGCTTTAGGGAGAGTGAAAGGGAACATAGCCCGCTTTAGGGAGAGTGAAAGGGAACATAGCCCGCTTTAGGGAGAGTGAAGGGAACATAGCCCGCTTTTGGGAGAGTGAGAGGCAACATAGCCCGCTTTAGGGAGAGTGAAAGGGAACATAGCCCGCTTTAGGGAGAGTGGAAGGGAACATAGCACGCTTTAGGGAGAGTGAAAGGGAACATAGCCCGCTTTAGGGAGAGTGAAAGGGAACATAGCCCGCTTTAGGGTGAGTGAAAGGGAACATAGCCTGCTGTAGGGTGAGTGAAAGGGAACATAGCCCACTTTTGGGAGAGTGAAAGGGTACATAGCCCGCTTTTGGGAGAGTGAGAGGGAATATAGCCCGCTTTAGGGAGAGTGAAAGGGAACATGGCCCGCTTTTGGGAGAGTGAAAGGGTACATAGCCCGCTTTTGGGAGAGTGAAAGGGAACAAAGCCCGCTTTAGGGAGAGTGAAAGGGAACATAACCCGCTTTAGGGAGAGTGAAAGGGAACATAGCCCGCTTTAGGGAGAGTGAAAGGGAATATAGCCCGCTTTAGGGAGAGTGAAAGGGAATATAGCCCGCTTTTGGGAGAGTGAAAGGGAACATAGCCCGCTTTAGGGAGAGTGAAAGGGAACATAGCCCGCTTTAGGGAGAGTGAAAGGGAACATAGCCTGCTGTAGGGTGAGTGAAAGGGTACATAGCCCGCTTTTGGGAGAGTGAAAGGGTACATAGCCCACTTTTGGGAGAGTGAAAGGGTACATAACCCACTTTTGGGAGAGTGAAAGGGTACATAGCCCGCTTTTGGGAGAGTGAAAGGGTACATAGCCCGCTTTTGGGAGAGTGAAAGGGTACATAGCCCACTTTTGGGAGAGTGAAAGGGAACATAGCCCGCTTTTGGAAGAGTGAGAGGGAACATAGCCCGCTTTAGGGATAGTGAAAGGGAACATGGTCCGCTTTTGGGAGAGTGAAAGGGTACATAGCCCGCTTTTGGGAGAGTGAAAGGGAACAAAGCCCGCTTTAGGGAGAGTGAAAGGGAACATAACCCGCTTTAGGGAGAGTGAAAGGGAACATAGCCCGCTTTAGGGAGAGTGAAAGGGAACATAGCCCGCTTTAGGGTGAGTGAAAGGGAACATAGCCCGCTTTAGGGTGAGTGAAAGGGACCATAGCCCGCTTTAGGGAGAGTGAAAGGGAACATAGCCCGCTTTAGGGAGAGTGAAAGGGAACATAGCCCGCTTTAGGGTGAGTGAAAGGGAACATAGCCCGCTTTAGGGAGAGTGAAAGGGAACATAGCCCGCTTTAGGGAGAGTGAAAGGGAACATAGCCCGCTTTAGGGAGAGTGAAAGGGAACATAGCCCGCTTTTGGGAGAGTGAGAGGGAACATAGCCCACTTTAGGGAGAGTGAAAGGGAACATAGCCTGCTTTAGGGTGAGTGAAAGGGAACATAGACCGCTTTAGGGAGATTGAAAGGGAACATAGCCCGCTTTTGGGAGAGTGAGAGGCAACATAGCCCGCTTTAGGGAGAGTGAAAGGGAACATAGCCCGCTTTAGGGAGAGTGAAAGGGAACATAGCCCGCTTTAGGGAGAGTGAAAGGGAACATAGCCCACTTTAGGGAGAGTGAAAGGGAACATAGCCCGCTTTAGGGAGAGTGAAAGGGAACATCGCCCACTTTTGGGAGAGTGAGAGGGAACATAGCCCTCTTTAGGGAGAGTGAAAGGGAACATAGCCCGCTTTAGGGAGAGTGAAAGGGAACATAGCCCGCTTTAGGGTGAGTGAAAGGGAACATAGCCCGCTTTAGGGAGAGTGAAAGGGAACATAGCCCGCTTTAGGGAGAGTGAAAGGGAACATAACCCGCTTTAGGGAGAGTGAAAGGGAACATAGCCCGCTTTAGGGAGAGTGAAAGGGAACATAGCCCGCTTTAGGGAGAGTGAAAGGGAACATAGCCCGCTTTTGGGAGAGTGAGAGGGAACATAGCCCACTTTAGGGAGAGTGAAAGGGAACATAGCCTGCTTTAGGGTGAGTGAAAGGGAACATAGCCCGCTTTAGGGAGAGTGAAAGGGACCATAGCCCACTTTAGGGAGAGTGAAAGGGAACATAGCCCGCTTTAGGGAGAGTGAAAGGGAACATAGCCCACTTTTGGGAGAGTGAGAGGGAACATAGCCCTCTTTAGGGAGAGTGAAAGGGAACATAGCCCGCTTTAGGGTGAGTGAAAGGGAACATAGCCCGCTTTAGGGTGAGTGAAAGGGAACATAGCCCGCTTTAGGGAGAGTGAAAGGGAACATAGCCCGCTTTAGGGTGAGTGAAAGGGAACATAGCCCGCTTTAGGGAGAGTGAAAGGGAACATAGCCCGCTTTAGGGTGAGTGAAAGGGAACATAGCCCGCTTTAGGGTGAGTGAAAGAGACCATAGCCCGCTTTAGGGAGAGTGAAAGGGAACATAGCCCGCTTTAGGGAGAGTGAAAGGGAACATAGCCCGCTTTAGGGAGAGTGAAAGGGAACATAGCCCGCTTTAGGGTGAGTGAAAGGGAACATAGCCCGCTTTAGGGAGAGTGAAAGGGAACATAGCCCGCTTTAGGGAGAGTGAAAGGGAACATAGCCCGCTTTAGGGAGAGTGAAAGGGAACATAGCCCGCTTTTGGGAGAGTGAGAGGGAACATAGCCTGCTTTAGGGTGAGTGAAAGGGAACATAGACCGCTTTAGGGAGAGTGAAAGGGAACATAGCCCGCTTTAGGGAGAGTGAAAGGGAACATAGCCCGCTTTAGGGAGAGTGAAAGGGAACATAGCCCACTTTAGGGAGAGTGAAAGGGAACATAGCCTGCTTTAGGGTGAGTGAAAGGGAACATAGACCGCTTTAGGGAGATTGAAAGGGAACATAGCCCGCTTTTAGGAGAGTGAGAGGCAACATAGCCCGCTTTAGGGAGAGTGAAAGGGAACATAGCCCGCTTTAGGGAGAGTGAAAGGGAACATAGCCCGCTTTAGGGAGAGTGAAAGGGAACATAGCCCGCTTTAGGGAGAGTGAAAGGGAACATAGCCCGCTTTAGGGTGAGTGAAAGGGAACATAGCCCGCTTTAGGGAGAGTGAAAGGGAACGCACTCTGCTTTAGAGTTGGTGAAAGGGCACAAACCCAGCTTAATGGACAGTGAAAGTGGGGCCACAGTGATAAGTAACACACCCTGCTTCAGGGAGAGTTGAAGCAAACATAGCCTTGCTAAAATGATCACAGACTGCGCACAGGTAAATGCCACGTTTCCTCACTTTACAGCAGGTCCTCACTTCCCAATGTGGTCATACCAGTTCCTATACATCAGTTACATCCACGCTGGAGATTACGGATCCCAACTTTTGAAAGAGCTCTGGGGCTTGAGGGAGAGTTCAGAGGATGTCTGTGAGAGGCTGTTGACACCGTCTGCTTTGCACAAACACATGGCTGGAGTGTTAGTTCCCATCAGAACCTCAGTTTTATAAAACTCTCCTTCGTCACCTCAGCTGATGTACGGGTAGCATTGTGGCGCAACCCAGATGGCTGTTACACATGGCGGTGTGAGTCATGACCACTTCGTGCAAAAAGCTTTATTTGAAAGCGGCCCATCTGACTTGGTTCAGACAGTGTGGTTAAATTTCCACTGGGTTTAGAAAAGTACACAATGAAAAACTGATTAGCATTTAAACCCATGATAGCCAGAAGAAAATGGAACTATAAGCAAGATTAGAGTAGCAGAAAAGTGAAATACCGATGTACAGAATTTAATACAAAACGTCTAAGGAATCTGTCCATCTCAAGTTATCTCTCTCCACTCTGCTTTAGTCATGTCCACAGCAGGAGTTTACACTGCAGCAGGGAATGTGTGTGTCTGCATGGACAGATATATACATCTGCACCCAGGATGACGCTTGAATCCTAATCTTTCAACCCCTGTCATTCACAGTCCGCCCCCGGCCCGCCCCGCCCCGTAAGGTCAAAACATATGACTGCAACCATCCTTGCGAGACAGGAAGAAGCCCATTAGCTCTTCCTGTTAATGGGGTGTCTCCCACAGACTTCTAAGACACACACAGATGAGGTCCTCTGTGAGGAATTCAGGCCCACGCGTACGGTACGCAGGCGGAAGCTAAACCAGACCGTCTCCCTAATCCCTCATTCTCGCCACCCCACATGTCTCACACCCCCTTTTTCCAAAGAAAGCTGGCTGACCAATCCATTCAGTTCTCCCTGCGGTGGCTGGGCGAAGCCTGCAGACAGAACGGAGGCCTCCAAACAGTGTCCGAAACAGAGGTGCATGTCTACGTGTAAAACTTCAGCACAATACCATTCAACAGTCCTCTCCTGTCGACAGTCGTCTCCTCTACTCAAAACACAGAAGACAGGACAAAAAATTAGGCCTGATAATTTGCAAAATTATTAATTTATTATTCAATTATTAATTTAATGAGCCCAGCAGGAAAAGCGGAGGTATTTTTGCTCAGTGCAAGAGTGCAAATGAACAATAAAGCCTAACCTGGCTTGTCTTCACATCCCAGAAGTCCCTCCTCCTACGCTCTCCTGCTCCCATGCAGTGCAAATGAGTATTTTGGGTCAAAAGAGTCATAAATTCAGCCAGAAAAATAATTTTAAATTGCAGTCGATTACAAAGAATGTCCTGCCCCCTGAAGTGACTGTTTTGCTCAAATAATATCAATATAAATGCACATTAAACCACAGCCAGACGGCCCTGGAGTCCCGGGACCCTGCTGTTCTCCATCAGCAGTGGATAAGTTTCAGCGAAATAATTACTCTCAGTCTCATTTTGACAAAACCTGTCCCAAATGTCCAATCAGACAGTGGCAAGAGCCCTCTCAAATTGGAAAGCTTTGTGGGTTGTACTCAGGAGGGAAATACCTCCTCATGTGGTCTAAAACATTGGTGGAGAATGAGGTAGAAAAGATCTATAAATAAACTATAAGTCTAAGACATTAACTCTTAACCTCCAACACAACCTAGAACCATATGGGCCCTCTTTCAATACTCCACACGTTCTACACTTGGACATGATTGATTGATAATAAACATGCATTGAGAGCATTCAGCTGGAATTGTGCAACACAAACTCCTTTGTAGAAAGGCGATGCACAAATGCAAAAACTGACTGGTCAACTGATGTATCACCGACTGGGGAGAGGCTGGCTAATTCAAGACGCGTGAAAAACTGGGTTTTCGCAGAAAAGGGTTGAAATCCCAGTAGCTCTGAATGAGCATAATATTTTCTCATGCAGAGAAGGAAAGAGGGTTAATGTAGCAGAATATTCCAGAAGGTACGTCCAAAAGGCACGACCTACATTGATGCCAGACACCAAGCCTGTGGTTACCGTGTTGGCGTTTCCGCCATTCGCCATCCGTTCTCTGATTCAGCAAAAAAAACAAGCGGACGGGAGGAACATCCGACAGCAGGAGCCGTGACTGCACCAGCCCTAATATTTAGGCTCCAGCGAGACTCCGAGACTGAGGGGACAGGCAGTCAGTCCGCTTCACAAACAATACTCAATCAACCAAATCAACTCACATCCATTCCAAAATGGGCATATTTTAAGAAGAAAATCTAAATCGTGTTCCAGCCACAAATTATTCATTCGTAATATTCAAGACGTTTTTCAACTACCAACAATATATTTGTATACACAGTAGTCTAATTATTTTGATAATTCTTTGCACTGTATTCCAACACAATGGAATTGGAGGTTCAGATGGTGATGGTCTGGTTTATTGTGTTGATAATCATATCCATATCATGGAAACAAGTGGTCTTTTTCTTTTTAGGTAGCATCACTTTCCATATACAACCCCGATTCCGAAATAGTTGGGACGCAATGCAAATTGTGAATAAAATCAAAATGCAACTTTTGGATCACATGAACCAATATGTTATTTACAATAGAACATAGATAACATTTCAAATGTTGAAACTGAGACATTTTACATTTTTATCCACAAAATGAGCTTATTTCAAATTTTCTGGCTGCAACAGGACTTAAAAAAGTTGGGACACAGGCAAAAAAGGGCTGAAAAAGCAATTAATATATAAGAGAATCAGCTGAAAGAACATTTAGCAAGTAATTAAGTTAACAGGCATCAGGTGTGTAACATGATTGGCTATTAAAGGGACGTCTTAGAGAGGCTGAGTCTCTCAGAAGTAAAGATGGCCAGAGGCTCTCCAACCTGTGAAGGCTTTCTTAGGAAAATTGTGGAAAACTGGAAAAACAATGTTCCTCAACATCAAATTACAAAGGCTTTGAAGGTCTCATCATCGACAGTGCATAATATCATCAAAAGATTCAGAGAAGCTGGAAAAATCTCTGTGCGCGAGGGTCAAGACCGAAGACCTTTACTGGATACCTGTGATCTTCGGGCCCTCAGACGCCACTGCATCACTCACTAGCATGATTCTGTCATTGATATTACTAAATGGGCCCAGGAATACTTCAAGAAACCGCTGTCTGTAAACACAGTCCGCCATGTCATCCACAGATGCCACCTAAAACTCTATCATGCAAAAAGGAAGCCATTGTTGAGCATGATCCAGAAGCGCCGCCGTGTTCTGTGGGCCAAGGCTCATTTAAAATAGACTGCAGCAAAGTGGCAAAGTGTCCTGTCGTCAGACGAGTCCAAATTTGACATTCTTGTTGGAAATCATGGATGTCATGTCCTCTGGGCTAAAGAGGAGAAAGACCACCCCTCCTGTTATCAGTGTTCAGTTCAAAATCCAGCATCTCTGATGGTATGGGGATGCATTAGTGCATATGTTGTGGGACCCTTACATGTTTTGAAAAGCACCATGAATACTGAAAGGTATTTAAAGGTTTTAGAGCAACATATGCTCCCCTCCAGACGACTTCTATATCAAGGGAGGCTCTTGTTTATTTCAGCAGGACAATATAAAACCACATACTGCAGCTATTACAACAGCATGGCTTCGTAGTAGAAGAGTCCTTGTGCAGAACTGGCCGGCCTGCAGTCCTGATCTTTCACCGATTGAGAACATTTGGCTCATAATTAAACGAAAAGTCCATCAAAGGAGACCCAAAACTCTCCAGCAGCTGAAAGCCTGTATTAAACAAGAGTGGGATCAAATTCCAATGGCTAAACTCAAGAAACTTGTCTCCTCAAGGCCCAGACGCCTCCACTCTGTGTTAAAAAGAAGAGGGGATGCTACACCATGGTAAACAGGCCCCTGTCCCAACTTTTTTGAGACCTGTAGCAGCCATCAAATTTGAAATCAGCTCATTTTGTGAATAAAATTGTAAAATTTCTCAGTTTCAACATTGGCTATGTTATCTTTGTTCTATTGTGAATAAAATTCTGGCTGGTGTGATTTGAGAGTCATTGCGTTTTGATTTTATTCACAATTTACACTTTGTCCCAACTATTTCGGAATTGGGGTTGTATTTCCAAAATTTATTGTATATGAGCATTTCTCACTGCTACATTCTCCACTCTTAATTGTACCATCATTCAAAGAAACATGCTGGCCTCAGAGGCATGTGATTCTCAGTCATAATTTACACCTTCTTGTGTAATTTGCAAGTCATACAGACATGAGGCACAGGAAGGCACTTCCTCTCTGGCTGAATGGGTAAGGTCACTTATCCAGTCTGCAGGGGGCGCTAGTGTGCGATAACACACTGTCATCACAGCCTACGGAGACCTTTTTGTGAATGTTTTTTTCTCTGCTTTATCACATAAAGCAGAAGGTTTTCTAAGACTCTAAGGTGCGCGTTCCTCCCAGAATGGTTCAAAGATTCCTTCTGCAAACAGCATATTTTTGAGAGCTTCAAGTCTTCATTATAATTATTGCCTCACCTGAGTTGCTGATTCATGAAATAGGCTGTCAAATTTGTTGCCGTTGTACAATAAAAAATACATTTCTGAAATTCGAGCTGTGCAAAGTGTATTTGCATTTTATGAAAAATTTATGTCATTTTTTGCTAGCATTTTTGAGCCCTCATAACTTCACGTGTAATAGAGGTAGCTAAATGAAATTAAGAGCTGAAAGACATATTGTAGCACTGTTAAAAACTGCAATTAAACCAATGGTATAACCATTCTAGGTGTTACAATCTTCAGCCAAAATCTGGATTTTCTTCAACGAGATTCGTTCAGTTACCAATTTTAAGCCTTAGAATCATGGGAACTATGGAAGCTTCAATAGCAACGCTGTATTAATTTAATAACTATGATATAGTGCAGTAAAAACAAGTATTGGAACCATAGATATGTCATGTGTTTTCTTGTATTCACCAGTGAAAACTTGAAGACATGCGTGTCAGGAAAACCTCATGGGGTCACATCACCATGTGGGATAGGCAGATGAAGAAATTAAGTTATGGCAGATGAAAGATCTCATTTTGATCAACATTTTGATACCAGGCTCATCCTCTAGCCATGATTCCTTCTGTGCCTTGTATGTGAAAATTATTGTGTAGAGATATACAGAGCGTGTTCAGGAGAGTGGCTTTGGAGCAAACAAGGGGGTGTTTTTTCGGCTTGCGAAGTTCAAAATCTGCCTTGTGCTTTCTGGCTAATCCAAAGTTGCCAACCCTTCCTTCAGGGGAGGCGTACCGCATGGTATTCATGAATTATGTCATTGACCTGTCTTGTGGGCCAAGTCATGTTTTCCAGAGAAAAGCAGATAAAAACAGAAATTTTAAAACTTTAATTCTAAATTTAGCTTTCCTAAAAAGAACACTGAAGTTAAAATGTCTTTTTATATTCTAATTTAAGGGATATCAAGGTTTCTGAAGAAACCTGCTGCTGATTGTTGTTCCAAAGTTTTCTGTCAGGGCCAAGTCAGAAAAAAAGTAGCACCGTAAAAAACATTAGTAGTGGGATGGAGGACTGTTGTTTTTTGCCTAATTTGGTCATTAATCAAACTCTTTCTGCTCAGTTGCCAGGATTGCAGCTTTTTGAGTAAAAATGCTCTAATAGAAGAACTATGTAAGAACACAATGTACAACATGCTACTGTTAGCCGTCTCCACAAACGCAGTTCGCAGCACTCAGCCCATGAACACGTTGTGTCAGTACTGATCAGAACTCCTTCGCCCGGTGACCCTGTCATCTAAACCAGTGTGGTGTGATATTTGTAGAACAGGACCTGTACCCCCAGATAAAGGTTTAACCCTCTATTAACCAAACCCATTTCCAATTGTGTAAAAATCATTTCCCTTGGCAAATATGTTATGGGCCAATATTTGGAAAAATAATTTTAAAAAAAATTTGAACCTTTGGCCCACCTTTCCGAAATGTAGCAGGTCTGCTACATTGGGTAATAATGCGAATGGAAAAATTAAAGTGATGGACCATTCAAGTTATTCTCAAATGTTTATTTGGCAATAAGAAACAAAACCAGCAGGGTGTCCAGGCTGTTAACCCTTTCACTTCATGTAGCAGATATGTTACGCTGGTTAATAGAGGGTTAAGGTTCAATTCCAAGGGCAGCAACCTTTGTGCAGTTTGGAGACAGATGCTTAGGGGGAATTTCTAGCCGTGCAAATGGACTGTACCTTGGACTGTCAGTTAAATTCCAATGTAAATGTGTCTGGGTGGGATACGTTGGAGCTGAAGATATTACCTCTGCAAAGTGCCCAAGCACCAGCGAATCCCATAGCAGCTACTTCAGACTCGCCATCGAGACTCAGTCTGGAGAAACAGCATTACAGCGACCTGGGAGTCGCTCTCGTGAAGGGCGATTCGCCCAGCAGAGAACATTAGTGGTACCTTTAGAGAAAGCATAGGAGCTGCTGTGGGCAATAACTATCATTTCACACTGATGAGAATTTAAGCCGAAAGAAGCACACTTTTTGAGCCTGAGACCTTTTACAAGCCAAGATCCCCAATCCTGTACCCAATGCCAAACACAGCAGAGCCTGGTGGGATTTGGTTTTCACCATGATAACAGAAGTATGCTGACAGTGTAATGAACAACACCAGGGTAAATGACCAAATAATGCTGAAGTTCAAAAACTACACAGGTTAATATACTCTAAAGCTGCTAGAACAGTATTACCGAGTCCTGCCCAAAGAGAGAGCTCAACAGTCTCTGGGAATCCTGCCCATTATTCTACAACCTGGGATCACCGAGGGCGATCGGGGAGCGGCGGAAACGCTCTCGTCTGGGATGTAAAGATGACCTCATGCCTGAATCTCGCGGCACACTGTCTGCGCGCACATACAGTCACCCCGGGCTCTTCTTACTCAGAAGGAGTCGGAGCCAAACGCCATGACGCCAGCGCTGTTTAACTGCTCGGAGAGATCAGGGCTGGGGGGGGGGGTCATGCAAATGGGGCTGTGAGATTTAGGGTGGCCTCGCTCTTCCATCAGGGTGAAAAGTTTTCTGGAGATGAACACATGCGTCTTCCACAGCGACGTGTGTTTATGAAAGGCTAAATCAAAAGTAACTGGGTGCAAACACTAATCAAAAAGAACACGACGAACAGCTCTGAAGCAGGCGAGCAGCTGCCGGGTCCTTCAGTGGGAACGCTCAAACATTCTTGATTGTGCATGCCTGCAGCCCATGAATCAACATGGCCGACTGGCCCACAAACAGCAGGAAGTCTGGGGTTCGTCTCCTCTCTCGGTCAGGGCTCTGAGGAGTGAATTGTTAATGTAGTCATCTGAAACGACTCCTCAAATCTAATTCCAATCTGATGCGGTTTCTGTGCCCAAGTACTGAAATTCTTCCACACGCCTTGTGGCTGAGGTCGTACTTGGCTGTTGAATGCACAAAAACCATAAAAACATGCAGAATGCACGTACGCAAAGAGTGGCGTTCAGTGCACTTAATTTAAGTGCAGAAAAGATAAAAATAAATCGGCTGTTCTCCTCCTGCAGGTAAGAGAGGATGCGTTCCCGTAGCAACAGTACGGAGGGCTCGACCGGGATCAGGGGGTCATCCCGGCATAGGGAGCGGTCCCAGGCTAGAAACGGACAGCGTGAGGGGACCGGGTCAGCGCACGCTGGGCGGAGCAAGGAGCGCCACAGGGACACCGGGACAGTGCGAAAGAACCATGCCCACGGGCGAAGGGACGGGCTGCAGGAGAGGGACCTGTCTCGGGACGACCTGCTGCTCCTGCTCAGCGTGCTGGAGGGTGAGCTCCAGGTAAGGGGGTTACAGGTACCCCAGCTCGGTCTCACACAAAAATAACCCAACTCTGAGCTCCCCCACCCCAGGCCTGAAGAGTCTGTGCTGCCTCTCGTCTCTCAGTCCTTACTTCATAAATTAAGGGAACTGTTTGTGCGGTGAAGTCACCTTGTTTAAGTTTCTTGGGTCTATATTTGCCTCTTATTTTAAGGTATGAAAAAAAACAGACAAATTCTGAGGGACTCCAGAGGGAGGATTGGGAGGGCTGACCTTAACCCTTCAGAGGGCTGTAGCACTCGGATGCTCTCCTGCGGATCGCTCAGATACGCCAGTCAGACAAGTTATGCACTAACTACATGAGAGGAGAAACTGGCCTTGAATATCACCCCAAGAAGAGGCTGTCTTTCAAGCTGCTAGCAATGTATGGAGATGTTTGGATAAATGAAAGATGACCCCCACAGGCGAGAGACGAAGTGATCAAGGTTCTGGAGGCAGAGCGGGTGGAGCGGGCCCAGCTGCAGGCTCGGTACGGATGCGAAGGGCCGCTGAGGGCGCTCCAGACGCTGCGCAGCGACGCTCTCCATGCCAGGGCCCTGCAGGGGTGCGAGGACATCTACGAAAAGCCCATGTCTGAGGTATGAGAACATACCCCTCCTGACCAATATTAACCTGCAGGACCCAGGCTCTTCAGAACTTTTCAATTACAAAAGTAAAGCATACTCATGCTTACAAACGTATGAAGGCCATTCTGTTTAAAAACTTCAGTGACTAGTTTACCCATGGACAGTTAGAATTTACTGGCCCCTGAAGAGTTTGTTGAAGTCGAGTCTTCTGTGAGTATGTATGTGTGTGTGTGTGTGTGTGTGTGTGTGTGTGTGTGTGTGTGTATGCATGCGTATGTATGTATGCAGTACGAGTATGTACATAGCATGCATGTAAGTGTGCACATAAAGTATGTTAGTATGCATTATTGTAAACACAACCCAAATTCCGAAATAGTTGGGACGAAGTGTAAATTGTGTATAAAATCAAAATGCAATGACTTTCAGATCACATGAGCCAATATTTGATTTACAATAGAACATAGATAACGAATGTTGAAACTGAGAAATTTTACAATTTTCATCAACAAAATGAGCATATTTCAAATTTTATGGCTGCAACAGGTCTCAAAAAAGTTGGCACAGAGTCAAAAAAGGCTGAAAAAGCAATTAATATACAAGAGAATCAGCTGAAAGACCATTTAGCAAGTATTTAAGTTAACTGGCATCAGGTGTGTAACATGATTGCCTATAAAAGGGATGTATTAGAGAGGCTGAGTCTCTCAGAAGTAAAGATGGCCAGAGGCTCTCCATCCTGTGATGGCTTGTGTAAAAAAAAATTGTGGAATACTTTAAAAACAATGTTCCTCAACGTCAAATTGCAAAGGCTTAGATTGTCTCATCATCGACAGTGCATAACATCATCAAAAGATTCAGAAAAACTGGAAAAATCTCTGTGCATAAGGGACAAGGCTGAAGACCTTTACTGGATGCCTGTGATCTTCGGGCCCTCAGATGCCACTGCATCACTCACTTTTTTCTTCAAAAAGAGGAGGGGATGCAACACCATGGTCAACAGGCCCCTGTCCCAACTTTTTTTGAGACCTGTAGCAGCCATCAGATTTGAAATGAGCACACTTTATGGATAAAATTGAAAAGTTCTCAGTTTCAACATTTACTGTGTTAAATCTGTTCTATTGTGAATAAAATACTGGCTGGTGTGATTTATAAGTCATTGCGTTTTGATTTTATTCACAATTTACACTTCGTCCCAACTATTTTGGAATTGTGGTTGTATGTCAGTATGTGAACGTATGGTGTGTGTATGTATGTAAGCATGTATGTTCGTGTGCAGGTAGCATGTGTGTATGTATGCATACATGTAGCTCATGTGAAAGCCCTGCTGACGCCTGGGACTCTGTGCTGTGCAGCTGGACCGGTTGGTACAGACGCAGAGACAGACACACAGACGCATGCTGGAGCAGCTGCTCCTGGTGGAACAGGCTCACAGGCAGACGCTGCACAGGCTGGAGGAGGAGCAGAGGATAAACTGCCAGCTCCGGCACCGCAGCGCCACCTTCAGCAGTCTGCAGGAACGAGAGCGCGAGAGGTGAGTCAGGGGCCGCGGGGCCGCGGGGTCGCAGGTGTGAGGCACTGTGGATCAGAGTCTTCAGGCTAAGTGGTTTTGCCTCCTGTGGTGGGGCACTGCGGTGGAGCACTGCGGTGAGGCACTGCAAGTGAATTCTTGAGTTTTTCATTGCATTTTTCCGGCCAGATATCGGGCGGCATAGAAAAGCTATATATGCAGAAATGTCCTGTGCGTGTATCCAAATGTCCGAAATGATGTTCCAAGCAAAATACATACCAAAATATAAACGCATACGCATAAAATGCCTGGATGCGAAAGGCAGTCAGTTGCTGCGTCTGACACAGGAATGTGCTGGCAGAGGACACACCCCAGCTGAGCCACGGGAGAGCTGTGCAGCACTGCATTGCCCATGTCCAAAGAGCCCTGACATGTAACGCTTATCCCGTTCCTGCACTTTGATTGGCAGCGAATTCATTTTTCACTTGGGTAGTCAACATGGGTTGAGTCATACATAAGTATACAGCCCGTGCGGTAACCATAGCAATGATGATGCTCTTTAGGGAAAACAAACAATTACAGAGCAGAAGAAAAACAATCATCATTCCGTGTGGAAAAGAGCCGGGCCAGAGAGAACTCTGTAATGTTTGTGCAGTTCCCTTCGGTCGGGATACTCAGACGAGTCTCTCCACGCGATGCAGCATTCGAACCCTGGGACCCGGAGTGCGTACGTATTTTGATAAGTACTTCTCTGTTTGTACAGAAAACGAAGGTATGCCTGAATTTCAGCACTTCTGTGCAAGCCCCCGAGTGTTTTTTCGCGAGTTGTCTCGCTACCCGAACAGGCTCATTACTCAACCCGAGGAGCATTCTACAGAATGGCTCAGGGTGTGAGAAGGGCCCACCAAACGTCCCCTGGGATGAGATGATGGATCGGGGCCTGCTCTGGGCTAAACACAATCCCGACCAGGTCATGCTCTTATGTTCTGTGCAAAAGAGCCCAGATCTGCTTATTCAATTAGTCACCATGTAAATCCTTCACTTTCATTTGCACGAACAGGATCCTGTATACAAATTGGGGATCTTCCACAGATTCTAAATCACTGTCCCACAGGCCCTGGATCAGTGTACCACTGCCACTGGATCAGTGATCCACAGATTTTGGTTCACTGGTTCCAGGTGTAAAGGAATGAGGAGTCATAATGCTCAAAAATCACAGACCTCTGCTAAAGTACTCAAATGTTCCAATCGCGCTGGGTCCTCCAGCCGGGCAGGTCGATGGTACGCAGCAGGGTCACAGTTACCCAAAGTGTTTTCATTCAGCCCACAGATGACCTCCAGCCCCCTCTTCTGTAACGTGCACCAATAGCTGTGGCCACCTCATTAATTCCCACGGCTCCTTGATTATATCACAGTATGTTCATACGCATTCAGAAAATGAGGCCGAGCCGAGTTTCCAAAGAGCAGGACTTTAATACTGCGGTGCAGCTCACATGGGCGGGGAGAGGGGGTGCATTAGAGGGGCGCAGTACAGTGTCTGTGCCGACTGCTCCTCTCCTAATGTTTCTCCCGGCACTTAAACACTTCTTATTCCCTCTTGCCCTGCCGGCAGCTGCCAAGAGTTAAGTGATTTTGTGGGTCTGGCCTCGGTTTGGATCAGGACTTCGCCCTCCCCACAATGCCCGACAATGTTTCAGCAGTCAGACTTCAGAAAATAAAACAACGGACATGCTGAACATTCCAGCAGTTTAAATCATCTTCTGCACCAATTCATGTAGATCATTACTTTTTCATGGTGGAACACTGCTCATGTAGCCGACCTCAGGGACTACGACGGCTTTCTGCCGGCTCCAGAGTTTGGAGTAGATAGGCAACAGTGCCTGCTGTAACTGGCGCGGCTTCCTGGGTGCATCGCAGCCTTCACCTTGACGGGCGAAATGCAGACGCCAGGAAACAGGCGCCATTCGCAGAACCCACTCTGACTTTAATAAAGGGCGGATTTATTACTGGAGGAATTTTAACTGGCCGTAGATGACTGGCTATTAAGAAAAGGGATTACTTGTCCGCTGAGGTATGCGTTTATGCGAAGCTGCAACAAGACAGGTCTGGTTCGGTGCGCTTCCTGGAAGCGGTCCCACAGAAAATTCTTCTCCGACTCGGGCTTGGCAGGTAGCACACGGCACATAATGACAGGTACATTTTTGAGAGGGTTGGCACCTTCAGATGAGGATTAAGAAAAGCTTCATCCCCATACAATATTATAAAAACAGAAGTGATCTGAGTTTTGGAAAAGCGGCGACACTCGCATCCCACCAGGTGCGACTGTAACTGTGCCCATCTTCTGGAGAAACCTGAAACTCCCCGTGTGCACCTGGGACCGGCAGTGCACACCCCCGCACCCTCCTAAACCCACGACCGCACCATCACTACCGGCCAAGTTTGAGCACCATGAACTTTCTCGGTCTCCGTGCCAACTACCGCTGTCAAGACTAACCCCTGCATTTCATCACCGCCCCGCAGTCAACTCAACTCACCACAAAAGCCTGGATCCATTTTCAGATGAAATGCTTCTCCCCTTAAGAAACCTAGACTTGAAGTGATTTTTTTTCCTTAAAATCATTTGATTGAACATCATGTTTCTTCAAGATGACTCGGTGGTTTCATCGAATCCAGGAGAAAGTTCAAGGCTTGTTATATATTGTTTTTCCAAATAGACGTTTACCATGAGAAACGGCATTTCTGAGCATAGGGGAGGCGGAGGTCACTAACTTGATTTAGCAGGAAGGTAACGGGGTGGTGCGTGGTGGTCTGAGCATGGAAATTTAGAGAATGATGGGCTAAGATCCTAAACGGACCACGAACCCTGGCAGAAACAATCTGAAGGTGACTCAAAGCTGCATGGATGGAAAATTATGTCCTTGCCTGACCCTGAACTGCACTAACGATTAGCCATGAATGCTTTGAGAAACCTTAAATGCTGAACAGGCCGTGCAAGCAGCAGGCCAATAATCAACTCACCAAAGCCAGGGCTAACTCACCGAAAAAAACCCAATTATATACATGAGCGTGCACACGCATGCATGCATGCATACCCAGTACATTCTCCCCACATATAATCAATCATGCTTGCACACCTAAATATATATGCTGATGCGTAAACATGGATAAATACACAACACACACGGACACAACACAGGCACACTGGCAGTAACCACAGAATCTCTCATTACAAGCGAGCGTCTGCGGATGTACCTAAAACATGGCTGCCGCTTGTGAAGCGGACAGATGGGGAGAGTAAGTGGGTTAGACAGAAATGTAGAAACCCAAGCGCGACTCCACACCTTTGTCCAAATGGATAAGCCAACTCTCTGCATCTAAAAGTCATTACTCTTACTCCGTTACTTCTGGTTTATAGGTGAAAAACTCGACAGTATTCTGGCTGCAGTTATGTGTGTGGCCTTTTGAGTCTAGTCCTGGAATATTCTGGAAAGGGATGCGAGGAAAATAGTGGGGTTACTTGTTTCTGAGTCCATCATCAGCCCATCCATCATCATCCATCGCTGGCATTATTAATCGACCCACTGCTAACATTTAACTGTCCGTCCAACCACCACCATCAACAAAATTACTTTCATTTATTAATCAATACATCCTTCGGTTTATCTATTGTACCCAATGGAATGAGACCACGCCTTTAACATGCTATTCTTTGCTTGGCTGACATTATCAGAGGCCACTGCTGCAGGGACACAGTTCCCATTCACAGCACAAAGCAAAAGACCGCAGGATGGGCGCCCCCTACTGTTTGATTTGGCAAGGGCTGATATGAAGACAAGAGGCTCTATCATGGAAAACATGGCTGCTTTTGAGTACTATTTATACAGCAAAAGCAGAAAAACACTGCAGCGCAGCACTAACAATTGCATTAAATCACATTCAGGTAGCCCACTCAGCAACATGTCACATCCATGCTTCCACCCCGATCATCCAGAGCAGAGTGTAGGGTGCAGCTTCATACTACATACAGCCTGCTGTTTCCCTGTTGTGATCAGTGCTAACTTGTTTAGATACGAAAACTCTACTTTCTGTCCAAGAGAGGCGCTTTGTCTGCAGTTGATTGGTGAGTGAAATCACTATAAAGCAGAACATTAGTTAATGGTCAGCCAAGGATATCGTACAGTCACAGAGAATCAGAGTCACTCTACAGCCAACTTTTTAACAGCATGGACAACAAGAGAAGTCCCAGAATGCATTTCTGAAAGCAGGAGCAGGCTTTCTGTAATGACCTTGTCCCAAAGCAAAAGGTGTGGACAGCGCTCCACAGCCCAGAGAGCAGGAATGATGTCATCACCATCACATTACTGAGGAGGACAGATGAGCCTGTCCTCACCCGCTCTCCTTCCACCAGCGCTTTAGTAAAGACTCTGAAGTCAAATGTAATAGGGATATACTAACATCAATATGATGCGAAATATGTTCAGAAAATTATCAGCAAGCATGTAATTTGGCTGTGTATGGCAACAGCCGGCCTGGTTTTCATAGCCTCACAGAAAGATCATGAATATATTTATTTTCATTCTGAGGCTAGATTTGTTTCCATACGCAAACATTCTTATCAGAACCTTAATCCTGTAACTACCTGCTCACTTTACTGGTGGGGCATATTTTGAGTCACGGAATCAAATTTAAAGAAGTGTTGAATTTAACAGATAGATTTTTTCAGCATAACATACCTCAACCAACTGTTAGAGATGGCTAAATCAGGTTGATTTAAGGGTCATTCCATTTCAGAAAATTTCCCCACCTGACCATCTCAGATTTATTTTAAAAAATTGTCACACCAAGGCTATGTACTTAATAGGATAAGTGCAATGTTTCAGTTAATTATCTTCTTTAGTTTTGATTAAAAAAATTTATAAAAAGGGCAGCGTTTTGCTGATTTTCACACTCCTTTTTGCAACGCCAAATAAAAGTGGATTTTTAGGAGGCAATATCTCCAGTTATATCAATGCCACAGGCTCAAAAATTTCAACATTGTAGCATCTATGCCCAGTACACTAGCGAAACACATTTTCAATGGCAAATATGTTTTTATGAGGGAGCTGTGGCTAATCTCCTCATATTGTGCTATTGGAACAATAAACAGCAAGCATGTCAATTTCATGGTTGTCCAGAAAATACACAGCAAAATCCTAAAAAAGCCTAAATTTCCTGAAATCTGACACTAAATTGTCGAGGTGTGACAACCTGTAAATTCTTGAAATCTTCACCACCTTAAAGCTTAAATTCTTTGGTTCAAAGGTGGTTGAGGTGCAACTCTTCATGAAATATTATGAATTTTTTAGTAACTCGTTGTAAACGCTCATTTTTCAACAGTTTTTTAATGTTAATACAAATTTGAGATCTGATCCTAACAACCATTGGTGTCTGAAAGTCCTCAACAAGGTGTTCCCTGTTCCTTTGGGGTTTCTCTGTCCTTTATTTGATGTTGCAAACACGAGTGTGAAAATTCGCACAACACTACCACTACTTTTTTATTTTTTCCTGCCAAAACTAATAGACATATTTAACTGAAATTTGGCACACATTAAGTATTAAGTATATTACCTTTCTGTGATAATTTTTTGAGACAAATCTGAGATGGTCAGGTGGGAGGCATTTGTTGAATTGACATGGAAATTAAATTAAATCAAAATCATATTTCAATTAGATACAGTCACTCAAAATGTCCACCACCAAACGGAGAGGCGGTTAAAGGGTTGATAGCACATTTAAGTGCCACAAATGCCACTGGTGCCTTGAGTTTGGTTGCTGACCATGTCCATCCCTTTATGGCCACAGTCTGCCCATCTTCCAATGGGATACATGTCATAAAGCACATGTCCCGTAAAACTGGTTCCTCAAACGGGACAGTGAGTTCAGTGTAATCCGATGGCTTCCACCATCCCTAGATCTCAATCCAGAGGATAATATGGTGGGATGGGAGATTAACAGCATGAATGTGCAACTTAACCTCATGCCGACAGCAACTGCATCCTGCAGTCAGCATAAACCACAATCTCATTGGACACTTTCAAGCACCTGGTCAAATCCATGTCATAAAGAATTTGGGCTGTTCTGGGGATCAAATGAGGGTCCTGCACAGTTTTAGGAAGGTTTACGTAATTAACTGACCACTGAGTGTAACCTATAATGGTTGAAGGACTAATAAAGTTGTAAGGGAACTCATCTTGATTCAAGCTTTCGCTATTTTCTGTTGGACGATATTTGAGAAACTGAACACTGGAGAGGAACAGAGACATAATTTTTGCCCTTTTCAGCCACAAACAGCCCTCCTGGGAGAAGGAACACGATAAAAGAACAGCAAATTTATTTTGACAAAACTTGGCCCAAGTCTGTTTGTCAATCATCATATCACCATCATAAGTATTATTATGATGTTTAATGTAGGCTATTCAGCAAGTATATAAGATGGTCTGCAGCCAGTATTTTCATTTGAAATGTGCAAATCGATAATCATCGGGATAAATGTCAAGCTGACAGCTTCACCGATAAAAAAGATTTTTTCAGGCAAGTTTATTTGAGAGGAAAGGAGGAGAGAGAGAGAAAAATGAGAGCGAAACTCTCTTTTATTCGTGGAAAAAAACAGCCCTCTTGGCAGACAAGTGTGGGCAGAATTCCTTGTTACCAACGTAAGAACCCCAAACTTCTAAGTATAAGTAGTTACAGAACACATAAATCTTTTCTGAACCGTCGCCCACATTAAAGACACCAAGCGTTATGAAAGCGGGTCCGGTTTCACGCAGAGCCAAACATTAGCCCAACACAATGGCATTCAAAGGTGTATAAACACCTTCATCAACCTCATTTCCCAAGGATTCTCCTTTAGCTGAAAAACATCTCGGCTCCTCGTCGGATCTGATTCGGAAACTTTCATTTAGACAGAAATCACTGACCGTTTCAGTGGATAATACTCACTTTGTTAAGCAGAGTGGAAAATGGTGCTGTTCAGTGGTTAACAGCTGTTTCTTATCAGAAGTAAAACAGTAACAAGCTGCCCGTTTATCTGTTAATAATGTCAAACCGGTTTATGTGTGACGACCCCCTGCACTTCAACCAGAAGAGGAACAGCAAAGATCCCACAGGCCAAATTAATATGACAGTCAGGGTCCTAACAGATGATCGGGTCCTCTGTCATCACAGCCAGAAACAGCCCTCTGAGAGAAACGGCCAACTGAGTGTGTTGGAAGTTTCTGGATTTACAGCTTTCTATCATTACATCACTTCCCACGCACCCGAGGCTGTGCTCCATACCGCCGGAGTATGTAACCGTGCTCTGGGTGGACTGAGAGTGTGTGAGAGCGCTCGTGTCTGTGTGTGCTTGTGTGTGTACATGTCCTGTGTCTGTATCTGTTCCAGTGTGTGAGGACTAGGAGAATTCCAGAGCCAGAACATCACTGCTGACATACTATTCCAGAGAACTCCCTCCTCCGCAGATACGCACAGAGGGCCCTGATCTGCCCAAATATCCTCAGGGCCAGCCTAAGGCTTCAGTGTGTGTCGGAACTGGAGGCCCTGTCTCATTTCTCAACACTGTGGTTTCCCCACCTACCACTTTTGCATTGCGTCCAAAATTGTCCAAAAAGCGTACTCAAAAAGCAAGCACTTTTTCTGAGAAAAGTGTCTTATTGTAAATTAATTCTCCTCAGCAGCATGACACCCAAATCAATGACTGCCTAAGGCAAGCTATCATGTCAAACCAATCACTGGCAGCAGACTGTGGAGGACCGAACTGCCACCTGCAGAATGGGGCAGGGTTCAATGTTGAATGTCTTATCCCACCCACTGCAGTTTGATTGGTTTCACTGTCAAATGTAATTCCACCTGTCGTTCGATTGGTGTAAAAGTCAAATTTGGGCGGGGTTCAACTTTGACTATGATTGCGTGCTAGCTGTTAGCATTGAGCGTTGCCGATAGTCGGCGAGAGTACTGAGGGGTCTACATCACGCTAGTGTCGAAAGTAAAAATTCCCATTGATTTCAGTCATAGACTTTTGAAATACTTCCCATTGTATTGACACTGCCTATGATGTTGAGACTTTGCACAATATCCCAAAGCAACTGCATGTCATTTTTCTTGACCATAGTCAACTAAAATTTACATTGTTGTATTTTTTCACTGAGATAGTAACTGAATAAAAACATATTTTCCATTCTCAGTTCCCAACAAAAAAGATCAAGTTCCGGTCAAAGATAGTAAAATCAATATAGTTTCCTTGGTTTGCAATCGACAGCGCCTTGCTATAACATACAGTTTTACGAACAAGACAGCCTGGAGAGGTGGCAAGTTAGTTACCCACAGTTTAGTCTATGGAGTCAGCTGACCGAGCTGGTGTCAAGTTATGTTAATGAAAAGCAAGCATCATTGGAAAACATTAGTTTATTAAAACTGTAGCCAGCAAACTAGTTACTCTTATTTAGTGAGGCTGAATTAACTAATCACATAGATCTGGGTTTTTTCATTAGCCAAAGTAGCAAAATAATTGCCGTTCACTGTTCATTTTGGCCCAAATAATGGATACCTCTGTTTTTTTTTTTTAAAACTGCCCTCTGGTATTGGTTTTATGGATCTCTGAAGAAATGGCCTGTAGGGGGCGCTTTTCAAAACATGCTGTAGAAAAACCCTTATATCTCCGGCCCTATTACTGATACAGGCCTGGGGTTTGGATAGATTTTTAATAGGAGGCTTCCTCTAGCACCACCATCATTTATAATGGTTGTACCTGTTCTTGTTTCTATGGAAAGTGTTTGAAGTTGGACTGTAAGAGCCGAAACTGCATTTTGTTTTCAATTATATACTCCAGCAATATTTAAGTTCAAACGTATTATTTGTATGATTAATTTTACATAAATAAATAGATAGTGGAGTGTTTTTGTAGCCTCCCAAATTAAAGAGCACACATTTCTTTATTATACAACTGCAAATGTGCGCAACTGCATTCATTTCATACGGGGCTTGGTGCTCAAAGAGGAAAAGCTATACATTGGGTGCTTACCTGGCCTTTGGGTGCTATGAATCATGGGGTGTGCATGGCAGATTTGAGCGCACAGTTTTTTGACCGCAGTGTTTGGATAATTAAAAGGAAAAAAGGAATGGATTCGATCTAACGTTCGTATGTAAATAATTGTTGAATGAACAAACGTATTTTCTTTAAAATAAAATTTTGTTTGACCTTTTAAATCTCTGGAATCCGTGGAATTGTTTTGTAAACACACGAGTCAAGTAATTCTCATTTACTGCCGCAACACCAACGAAACGGAATCTACATGGACAAATTTTGAGATTTCTTCCACTGTTTGGACCCTTATCACTCCAAACCCCAGACCTGTGTCAGTAATAGATCCGGAGATATAAGCGTTTTTCTACACTACGTTTTAAAAAGCGCCCCCTTCAGGCCATTTCTTCAGAGGTCCATAAAACCACTACCAGATGGCAGTTTGAAAAAATCTGAGATATCCATTATTTGGGTCAAATTAACAAATAGACAAAGTTAAAGTTAAATCCAAGGCCATGATGGCACAGGGGTGTTTCCACTTGGCATGGAATGACCCTAATAAGGTCACTACAATTGCAAAGAAGATCAATATCAGGTTTTCAGCTCAAATAAAGTAACCCACATAATGTTCAAGCGGGTTTCTTTTTTTCCATTCCATATGCTAAGAAAAACAATGATTTTTACAACTTTTTAGGCCAGCTTTTTGGTGGGAAACGGCCTATATACTGGATTTTTGGGCCGTAGCAGTGTAATTCAGGTCATTAGAAACTGCTTAGGTGCAAAGTGCTGTCAGTGCAACTTTCCCCCGGGGGCGAGCCAGGCCCTTAAACTTGGGCTCTTTTCAGCTGCAACCAACTTTGAAAGGGTTAATCTGAACAACTACTAAGTTTTCTTTCAAGTTTTTGATAGAAAAGGCAAGAATCTACCAGAAATAAAAGGTTTCTGGAATCAGTTAATCACTCCCTTCAACTATTAGCGAGTAATTAGGATTGAAAAAGTGGAAAATATTTTTGTGAACCCCAATTTTGACGAAATTCCATTTAAATTCAATTTAAATTCCATGACATTCACCATTGATACAAGCAACCTTTAAGATTGTCAGCCTAGAGTAAGGTTCATGTCAAGGATCAAGCCCCCTTCCAGATCTGTACCTGTCATGGAATCAAAGATATAAGACTTTTTCTACAGCATGTTTTGAAAAGCGCCTCCTACAGGCCATTTTTTCAGAGGACCATAAAATCCATACCGATGGGCCATTTGTGAAAAAATTGGAGATACCTATCATTTGAGTTCAAATAAACAAATATATAAAGTTTGAGAAAAATCTGAGACAATGATGGCCCAAAAGGTATCTTAAGTGTTTCCACTTGGCATGGAATGACCCTGTTGCCAGTTCTCAACCACAATAAAGTTATAGCAGGTAACGCTGTGACTGACAGACATCATGAACAGGCCAGCAGGAGGGGTTTTCCTACACAGACCTGCTACAGTTGCATGACTCTTAATGTAAACGCAGGCATTGCCTCTGTGTACTACATACGGACGTCTTTACACAGGCGCTGCCCTCATATATACGAACAGGAGGGATAATTAATGGCGACAGGAAGTGCAGCAAACGCAGTCAAATTATGACAAGAAAAACAACCTCACTGGGAATCTTCTCCTTCAGCATATGGAGGGGAAGTTTTGTTTGAAATTCACTGTTTGCTCTGTCGAAGTGCTAAATGATCTGCTGCTGAGGTCATAAATCACAGGAATGTGATAAATTCAGCCGACTGAATCTAAATGCGCTGATGGCAAGGACTCTTCATCCCTCTGCGTACTCAAAACCTCACACACCTTTAACTGCGTCAGGACATTTTTCCATCACAAACTGTCCGTACAGTTTGCAGGCAAAAATTTCTTTGACCCATCCCCGCAACCATAGGTTTGTGAAGTTATCCCAGTGTAAGCTGCTTCAGCTCTTTCTGCGTCTTACCGTGGCCGTGACGCTGGGAATTTCCCCGCTCCGTCAAAAAAATGCCCACCTCAACTGTGAATAGCAGGTATTGTACCAGGTGAGGGACAGCTCACAGCAAGAGGCTGACAGCACGCACACACACACACACGCGCGCGCGCGCGCGCACGCACACACACACACACACACTCACACTTCTGTTAGGTGAGAATAGACTCACTACACCAAGACCACAATCCATAGCTTTCACACTTGGTAAAACATCATTTCTGTCTGTTGGTGGCAACCTTAGTAGTCACAGTAAAACTGCAAATGACTGCAATTAGCCTGAGCAGCATAAACTCTATCGTAAACACACAAACTACTGTAATCAGTCCATGCAGCAAAGATTCCACAGAGAGAGCAGAAACTACTCTGATCAGTCCACTCAGCGAAAATTCTACAGTAAGAACACAGGATAATTCTTTGCTGCAGTGATTCTACAGTAAAAGCATGGACTACTCTAATTGACTGCAGTGAAATTTCAACAAGAAAGACAAACCACTGTAATCAGCCTATAAGGCACAGAATACAACAGCTGGAGCACAAATTGCCGGAATGCATCCGTGTGATTGGTCAGTAATGCCATCACATGTCCCTGACAGAATACTAATTAGACACACAAACCACACAAAACATTCTTTCAGCCTCAATTTTTATTGCTCAACTTTTACGAGGAAAAAAACCCATAAGGAATAGCCGAGGATTCGGCAGGGATCACTGTGGTTATCAGATGGAACAGAGCCTCACAAAAAGCGTGATGGTGATGAATCCCTGACACAGCTAAGCACGCCGACAGACTGTAAGCAATCTCAACCTGTGCAGCCAAACGGAGAGATCCTTCCCAGATATCTGAGAGCGGCTGAGATCACAAGGAGAACATTCTCATTTCTTTTAAAATGTGTTTCTCAAAGGCCCCATCATCTGGCCAGCAGCTCTTTGGCTTTGCACACAGCCGAGATCACCATGCACGCCAGCAGCACTCTTACGTTCACTCACTCGCGCGGGACATCTGGATTTCCTGAAACTGCGCGCTATTCTCGCCCCTCATTGGAGGATAAGGACATTCTGAGGGATATGTCTTTATATCTCTCGGCCCTCATTGGAGGATAAGGACATTCTGAGGGATATGTCTTTATTTCTCTCGGCCCTCATTGGAGGATAAGGACATTCTGAGGGATATGTCTTTATTTCTCTCGGCCCTCATTGGAGGATAAGGACATTCTGAGGGATATGTCTTTATTTCTCTCGCCCCTCATTGGAGGATAAGGACATTCTGAGGGATATGTCTTTATTTCTCTCGCCCCTCATTGGAGGATAAGGACATTCTGAGGGATATGTCTTTATTTCTCTCGGCCCTCATTGGAGGATAAGGACATTCTGAGGGATATGTCTTTATTTCTCTCGGCCCTCATTGGAGGATAAGGACATTCTGAGGGATATGTCTTTATTTCTCTCGCCCCTCATTGGAGGATAAGGACATTCTGAGGGATATGTCTTTATTTCTCTCGCCCCTCATTGGAGGATAAGGACATTCTGAGGGATATGTCTTTATTTCTCTCAGCCCTCATTGGAGGATAAGGACATTATTGGTGCTCATTATTCTCACCCCTCATTACAGGATATGGATATCTGCACTGAGCTCTCAGCCCTGATTGGTCTATGAGACAACCCTGGGTGGGAACCAGAAAGGTACGCCGTCATTCACCGACCCACAATGCTCTGCTTCTTCTCATGATGCAAGACACTTCTTGATCGTGTAACGCTGCCCCCTACTGCTCCTGTTTCGCCTCCTAATTTCTTCTCAGGACACTGCAGCTTGCATGAAACCATTGACCTCGTTCCTCATTGGCTCAGAGCTCCAGTACACAGAGCCAAGCACGATCAGTGGCGCCTCGACGACGTGCTCGCTGTCGAGACCACCATGTCTCACCAGGACCTGCGGCTGTTCGAAACTCACCCCTCCACACTGACCTCAGCTCCACTATTACAGTTTATCACATGAATTATGATTGTGGTTTAATAGCAAAATGAGGGAAAGGTCTTCTGACACAAACATGAGAACAATTTGTTCATTTTTAATTTGAGGGTCTTGGACAAGTAAAACATGGTCAAAAGCAGAGTGCAAGCCGAAAGGGTTCTTTTTTAATGCAGGAAGAAGCTGAAATTTTGGGAAGGCTGCCATTAGCAACAACTTTTCTCAGCCCACATTTCAAGAAGACTTCCATTAGCTGCAGCATTTCATAACACACATTCCATTGGCTGCAGCATTTTGCAGCACACATTTCATTGGCTGTAGAGTATTAAGAGAGGCGTCAGGGCTGCAGGCTGGATTAGCCCCAGAGATAATACTATCTGTGTGAAAAATTGCGCATTTGGCCCGAAAACCCAGCTCAGCAACCCACATTCATCTGACAATTCCCACTTAACAATATACCTGACAAAATATGGTACAGACGTATGAGTCCCTCAAATACTCAAACTCAGCAGACTCCAGTAAAGCAAGAACCCAGCTAACATAATGTGTTCTCATTATGTTACAGCAATGTCAATGCCAATGTTATAACATTATCACAACATTGCAGAAACGCTGTGAGAACTTTAAACTGGCAACACACTGGATATTTCTCCCCCGGACTTCACAAACTGTGCTGGCCAAGCTGTCGTCAGCAGGGAGGATGGGAGTCGGCTGGTCGTGGAAAAGACTCTGGCCTTAATGGAAAAAAGAAGTAAAAAATTGGGAGTTTGAGCTCAGAGAGACATTACCAGCACTGATAGGCTCTCTCTTCATCCTGAGCAACAGCTGTAAGGATGGCGGCTCCGCTGAAATTATGTCCTGGCAGAGTGCGGAAAAGGAAACATGCGTTTCGTCTCAGTAACAGCGGGGGAAGTTCTGGTGTGAATAGGTGCTACACTAAACATCCAAATCCCCGTTGGCGGGGGTTCGCGGTCCGGATGGTCCTAAATGAACCGTGTCGGCAGGTCACGCTGAGTGAGGTGACATTTCCAACCTTCGATGACAGGAAACGCATTTGTGGGATTAGTGCGGGATGGCTAAGGCTGCAGTGGGATCTTTTCACTTACTGCCGAGCTCTGGCCCGAAGAAATTACGCAATTCTGAGGAAACCACTGACGCCTCAGATATACACAAACTCCTGTAACTGAGAGCGCTTAAGTGTTACTACGAGTCATTTCTGCTTTAAATTATATAATTACACTCCACTGCAGCCAATTCCACAGAATAACAGAAACTCAGAGACAAGAGCAGTCTTTTTATAAGGACTTGTACCTAAAAGTACGGAGGACGCAAACCATTTTCTGGCTACAACTTAAAACAGGCAAGCATTTACTGGACAATACCATGGCCTGCAGAATGGACTGGCTGGCACAGAAGTGTAATACATGATGCAATTTGGAAATATAGTCCCTGTCATGCCATTGGGAAATCTGGTCATGATTTTTGATTGGATGTTGTCCAAGGCGCACTTTAGGGATCTCGGACACAGTTTTGCTGCTTGGATGTGTCAAGTGTGACTCGGAGTGGAGCTCTTGTTCAGTGGTGTTATGGTGCTTGCAAAGCGAAGTAGATACTAGTAGCTTCCGTGCAGTTTAAATACTTCACTGCAGTGCCAGGGCACATGACCTCCTCTCCTCCCCAAACCACACAGCCTCAGTATCCGTTTATCATTTTAACGAGTTTCTGCGTAAAAACACCTAACTTAATAACCTTCAGGACAGCCATCAGGAAGGAGCAGAGGAGGAGGCTGATAATTTGAGGTGGTGTTTACAGGGACGCTGCCTGGAGGGATTTTTCGCTCTCCTGGACGCGGCAAACAGGTAGAGCAGACGCTGGCTGCAACCAGCTTGTGTTGGTCGGCTTGTTTTCGAGTGGATGTAGCCCATGGCCTGACAATGTCTGCATCCCTGGTATCAGATGTCGGACTCTGGGAGGATGTGGGAGTTTCACTGTAAGACAGGCAGCGCAGGGACTGGGTTTTTAGGGGCGCAGCTGGATTTTACCCAGCCTGGAGGTCTGGGGCGAACTATTAGCTGTTTAGCATGTTGGGGGTGGGGAGGTGGCCAATGGGACAGGAAACCCAGACACTTTCCCGCCCTCCCATCACTGGCACTGTGGAGAGATGCCACATGAATTAGTTTGTGGAAGCACACGTGGGATTTTAGCGTGTTCATGCCAGGACAGGTTATCTGGGCTATTTTGTCTGTGAGAAAGTCAACAACATACCAAACAGTTTTTTTTTTTAACATTATGTAAAACCAATTTCAAATGAAAAGTAAAATGACTCAGTCTTCAAGATTAAGATCGGGGATTCAAATCTCTCTTATTGGATTTTACGCTGGAATGTTCCTCCATTTGCCTCAATCACAGGATTGGATAAATACTGATATTCTTAAACTAATAAAAATGTTCTTTTGGGAACAGCCTAATACTGCATCGCAAGTCAGACATTTAATGTTTAGTCTTCCACAACAAAGCCGCGCGGAGTCGTGAATTTATCCTCGAGGCTCAGAGCACAAGTAGGTCAAGTAATACAGGAAGTGCTCACGACTCGGATAAAACATAATTCAGAAAAAAGGCGAGTAGAGGAGATTATTTCAAGAGCACACAGAGGTCAGAACAGCTGCCATGAAATAACTTTATGGGCCCAGTTTATTGGCAAATCTAAGACAGTAATGCCACTGAAATCTGGTTTAACAAACTTAGGCGCTTAGAACACTGATTCGATATCAGAGGTTTATAAAAGCGGGCAGGCCCTAGTGTATAATCCAACAGTACTGCAGTCTTCCTGGCAGAATTATTAAATATTAAGAAGCGCTGACTGTAAAGAATAACCATAAATCTGCAGCGTAAAAATCAGGGATGTGCGATAGATCGACAATCATATCGGTATCTGCCAGTAATAGTCAATTTTAAATATATCGGTTTCAGTTCATTGGGCAAAACTGGTCCTTTGTGAACAGGAGATTATTTCTGTCAAGCTACCACAGTGTTAGGAGTGGGCAGTAGGCGAATCATCAGCCATTAGGCCAGCCATTAAGCGATTGTGTCATTGGTGGGGGAGTTAATGAAAGGCACATTGACTCCTGGCCAACTATTAGGTATAATATCAGGCTAATTATTATTATTATTGTTATTACTATTATTATTATAATAGTTGAAAAACTCAGCCTTACGCTGGAAGTCAGTAAGGAGATCGAGCCACTTCCCTAGCCTTAGGTACCCTATTCCTCTATAGCCAGGACTATAGAAGCAAATTTAGGACATTTCTTCTACCTCTTCTACTTATTATTATTATTATCATCATCAAAACTATCAATTCAATTGTGTTTATTGTTTTTGTTATGCTGACGTCCGTAATATATTGAGCAGTGTCTCTGAACCCTGGCTCCATGAGTACCTCGGCCCTGCACGTACTGGACCTCCCCTTGATTTAACACCTCTGATTCAGCTGAAAAGCTCATTAGCAGAGCACCTGCTGATCTCAGCTGGGAGTGTCAGAGGAGGGAGGCATCATATGTGCAGGGCAGGGGTGCCCCCCGAGCGGGGTCGGAAAACTCTGATTTAGAGCTTCTTCATTTGACTGCATTCTGGCCAATAGCCACGCAGTGTCGGTTACGGTCCTTAACTCATGGTATCAGAACAGAAGGATATTTTATGAAGCAAGCACGGAGGTCTTAGTCTCAAAGAAAAATACAGTCTCGCCTATTTGGCAACATTTTGGCTTTCAGCCAGTCATACGCAGGAACCTAATAGATATAACTCACGATATCTGCGGAATGTGCCAGAGAGTTCTATCAGTATCACGCCAACAGCTAATCTCAATTCACATTAGCGATTTCATGAGCCTAAAGAGCTTAGTAAGCCAGCTGAGCTCTGATAAGCAGGCTAAAATGTTTATTTTCGATTATGTGCGCAGTTAGTTTTTCTTCTCCAAGTCAATTTATTTGCTGTTACTTTAATGCGCTAACCTCTTCTTTGTCGGGATGCATTTCTTATGCAGGAGTACCACAGCAAACAATTTAAAAATTAGGCTACAGTATATTTTTGTGATTACATTTTATTTTTGTTTATTCAAATAAATCTATATGAGATGACAGTGACATTTTGGGAAAGGGGTATTTCTATTCATACACTGTTATTAATACGCCTAATCGTTGTCATTTGTCATAGGTAGTAACAGGCGGTGCCATGCACGGCAGGCCCCGCCCCTCCCACATATTTTACCTGTTCAATGAGTTGATCCACTATTTGGGTGCATGTGCTCTTGGTATTGACTTTTTAAGGTCAAATGTCATGATACCACAGAGATTCTCAAATATGAATTCCTATCTGTGATTGAGAGTAACTAAGCAGCTATCTACATTAGTCAATGTGATATAACCTTCTGAAATTTATCACCACTATTCTGACCTTTCAAGTGCACTCAAGGTCAAAGGTCAGGGTGTCATTTTCATCTCCATGTATGATTTACTGTGTGTTTAATGGTAACATAGCGGCTATCTACAGGAGTTTTGGGATATAGTGTAAATTAGGCAATTCAGATCAATCACCTTGACCCCCCCACTGAACTTTGAGCCCTACCGATCTTTGAAACTATGCATTTTTCATTACAGTAATGGATGGGATTATATTTTACAAGTTAGATAGTAAAAATCTTTGGTGCTGGTTTGATGTAAATTGGGCTATTTTTGGCAGAGTTATGGCCTGAAAATGATTTTGACCTTTTCAATGACCTTGAGCTTGACCCAGCTCACTCTAAAATGTAAATATATCTATTGCACATCATTGTGCAACTTAGGGGAAAATTTGGTATAAACTGAGGCAGTGATAAAACTAACTAATAATAAACTAACAAACAAACAAAGTTGTTTACAATACCCTCACCTAAACCCTTTTGTTCCAAGGGGGGATAATATATCATTATCAGAGAAATGCCATCAAGGTAGGGAGTGACCTGCCCTTTCATCACAGGATTGCCCTCACCCTGTTCTGAGGCACATCACCTGATTAACAATCAAGCAATTTATTCACCAAATAACAAAGTCCAATATTTAGCATATAGTTAAAAAGGTACGATTGTAACGAAGGGATTTAGTTACGCTCAGCTTCTGTGCAAGATCACTAAGATAGATACAGTATATTAATAATTCATCAGAAAAAAGCCTCAAATTCCTTGGTACTTCCATGTATACTTATTGCCATTTGTCCATCTGATTAAACATAATCTTTCAAATGGCACTTTATTTAGTTTTAAGCAGTAAAAAGTATGCACCTAAAGTGGAACATTGTATTGATCAGACTCTGAACGTGACATTAAAAAAGGTTTAACATGATCTTGAAATGGCACTGCGCTGGCCAACTGTAAGCCTATAGCTAAAAAAAAAAATTGAATTTATAAGCATATGGCAAGGCCAGTAAGAACTCATTTTATACTTACAGTAAGCAACTTGAATAATCTTACTCGGACGAGCATGTCGCAAGCGAGTTCTAAGGCATATATTCAATTTTTAACCAAGCTAACAACAAATTCGTTTTTGCGTATGCAAAGAAATTACAGATTGAATTTTAGCTGTGGGTAAGTAATAGAGACTCCTCCTGCACATGAGCATGCTATTCCTGGAGTAAAATTTTTTAAAAATTGCTAAATTGCCCGAATAAAAGTCCTTACAACCTGTCGCCATTCTTGATTGCATTGTCAAATCGACACAACCCGACACTGTGCACGTTATTCATTTTTGCAACGCGGAGTTTGTTTGGGCCTGTGATATACTGAAAACGAAGCAATGTTGGCATGAATCAGCGGTCTGAGCGTTTTTTGCGGTGTCGAAAGAGACACCAGAGTTTTCTGTCTGCACCATCCTGTTCTGCGCATTTCAGCTGAATGTACGAGTGTTGTTTTGGGCTGCCGGCGGGAAAAATTGTTTCAGTGTTTGGGACATTTACTTTTGAGAACATTACAATGTCATTTCAGAAATGTGCACAGACTACCATGTCTGTTGCAAATCTTTTCAATTCTGATTAGTGAGAATATAATCCAGATAGGTTTTGATATTTTAGATTTAGTCTATTTCATAAATGTGAGTTGAAATGCAGTTGAACTTAAAACACAGTTTTCAATTTAATGGACACCAGTGTCTCATTTTTTTAGTCATTAAATCTTGTCAGGACATTTTGATTTATGTGTTTCATGGTGGTTGTGGGCCTATAACTCCTGCAGTGAAAACAATGTGGGAAATCTATGATTTATGGGCTTTTTCAAATGTTACATAAATAAACAAAGACATTACCTTTTCAGTGTTTACAGGATTTTTTCTGAATGTACAAAATTTGATCATCATAGACACTGGTTTTTATTCTGATCACATAAATATCTATAAATATTGGTAATCAACCATAAAAACAAAGGTAATATGCAGTCCGATCCCTCCAGGACAGGGTCTGAATGGGTGTGCTCTTGTCAACAGAACGCTGGCAGATATGCCCTGATATACCCCTCTGGAAGGTAGGCAGGTGATATGACATCATGCCCACCTGTGAGGTGCCCAGCTGATATGCTACCCATCCTGGAAGGGCAGCCACAGGTATTCTGTGATGCCCCACTGGATGGAAGGTAGCAGATATCCCATTCCACCATCTGTCTGCCCCCCCACAGCGGAATATAGGTAGAGGAAAAAAAGATGTTTCATTTCACCCCCAAAGCCTTTCCCTGCGGGCCTGGCCTCCGACTTACGCTCATGCAAGGCTGAGCTTCCAATGAGGGAACTGACCCTGATCACACTCTTCATCACACACAGATCTAACCATCAGTCTGCAGCAGGGGAGTCTGTGTGTGTGTGTGTGTGTGTGTGTGTCTGAGAGAGAGAGCGAGAATTATAAAAGGGAAGAGAGATGGAGAGAGGGGGAGATAGAGAGAAAAAGTAAGAGGGAGGGAATATGGAAAACAACGAAGTGAGGAAGATAAAATGGAGGTCAGGAAGAGAGAGATAGAGAGTAATGAAGAGAGAGGAAGAGGGGAGGGGAGGGCAGAAAGAGGGAGGGAGGGAAAGACAGAGGCAGAAAGGAGGCGAGAGAGAGAGATGAAGGGGAGGAGAGAGAGAGATGAAGGGGAGGAGAGAGAGATGAAGGGGAGGAGTGAGAGAGATGAAGGGGAGGAGAGAGAGAGAGGGAGGGGAGGAGAGAGAGGTGAAGGTGAGGAGAGAGAGAGATGTAGGGGGCGAGGGAGAGAGTTGTAGGGGAGGAGAGAGAGAGATGAAGGGGAGGAGAGAGAGAGAGGAAGGGGAGGAGAGAGAGATGAAGGGGAGGAGAGAGAGAGATGAAGGGGAGGAGAGAGAGAGATGAAGGGGAGGAGAGAGAGAGATGAAGGGGAGGAGAGAGAGAGATGAAGGGGAGGAGAGAGAGAGAGGAAGGGGAGGAGAGAGAGAGATGAAGGGGAGGAGAGAGAGAGAGGAAGGGGAGGAGAGAGAGAGATGAAGGGGAGGAGAGAGAGAGAGGAAGGGGAGGAGAGAGAGAGATGAAGGGGAGGAGAGAGAGAGAGGAAGGGGAGGAGAGAGAGAGATGAAGGGGAGGAGAGAGAGAGATGAAGGGGAGGAGAGAGAGAGATGAAGGGGAGGAGAGAGAGAGAGGAAGGGGATGAGAGAGAGATGAAGGGGAGGAGAGAGAGATGAAGGGGAGGAGAGAGAGAGAGGAAGGGGAGGAGAGAGAGAGATGAAGGGAGGAGAGAGAGAGATGAAGGGGAGGAGAGAGAGGGATGAAGGGGAGGAGAGAGAGAGATGAAGGGGAGGAGAGAGAGATGAAGGGGAGGAGAGAGAGAGAGGAAGGGGAGGAGAGAGAGAGATGAAGGGGAGGAGAGAGAGAGAGGAAGGGGAGGAGAGAGAGATGAAGGGGAGGAGAGAGAGAGAGGAAGGGGAGGAGAGAGAGAGATGAAGGGAGGAGAGAGAGAGATGAAGGGGAGGAGAGAGAGGGATGAAGGGGAGGAGAGAGAGAGATGAAGGGGAGGAGAGAGAGATGAAGGGGAGGAGAGAGAGAGATGAAGGGGAGGAGAGAGAGAGAGGAAGGGGAGGAGAGAGAGAGATGAAGGGGAGGAGAGAGAGATGAAGGGGAGGAGAGAGAGAGAGGAAGGGGAGGAGAGAGAGAGATGAAGGGGAGGAGAGAGAGAGAGGAAGGGGAGGAGAGAGAGAGATGAAGGGGAGGAGAGAGAGAGATGAAGGGGAGGAGAGAGAGAGAGGAAGGGGATGAGAGAGAGATGAAGGGGAGGAGAGAGAGATGAAGGGGAGGAGAGAGAGAGAGGAAGGGGAGGAGAGAGAGAGATGAAGGGAGAGAGAGATATTTGTAAGAAGCAGTCATGCTCAAGCTGAGCTCCTAAATTTTATAGTTTTTTATTTGTTTAGAATGAGACAAAGTCATAGAAAATAGTGAAATCTAATTATTTTTGAAGCAGAATTATATCTTTCATATATTTTTTTTTTAAATGCAGTCTAGATGACAGTCTTTTAAGAAAAGACCAAGAAAGTCAACAGCAATACTAATGCTAGATAAATGCCAACAAAGCTAAGCAAAAGAAGAAAAGATTGACCGTGGTAATTCAAGAAGACTCTAAATAAAATCAAAAGGATCAGCTAAAGGACCCAAAAGTTAAGGAAATGAAGAAGATCACAAGGCAAACAAATTTAGAATAAAGAGCCAAGAACTAAGGAAAGCAAGTAAAATTCATAACTGAAGAAATCGCCTCAGTAAGTAAGCCACAAAGTTTCATAAACTCTGAAACAAATGCTAATTATTCAGAAATAGAGTAAAGTCGACCCGTGTGTACTTGATTTATTGTTTATTTTAACTGTATTTGACTGATAATTTAGCACTAGCATTGACTGGCCATTAGCATTGGTTTTTGACAGCAAAAATTTATCAGTTGGAAAGTGACAGTTGGAAACTGACAGTTGGCCCAAGTTTGAAAGATACATTGTTGCAAAATGGCTACCATGGCAACGGGAGCATCCCCAGCACCCTTAACTAAGGCCCGCCCCTTCATTTACCCTGTGGGAGTGAACTCTGAAACTGCTAGGACACAACACAAGCTAAAACAGCAGAGAGACAGTCCTGAGACACTGTTTGCAGACTTTAATCAGAGCAAGGGCAACCATGTCCCCACAAACCTACTGCTGCACACAGAGCAAACCGCAGCATGGCACTCTGCAGTGTGCGCACATTTCCCATACATCACCAAGAGGGGCATTTGCAAGGGCCGCCAAATTATGACATTTTGTGATGAGGAGAAAGACCCTGCCAACCGTTTTCTAACAATTAATATGTACCAAAATGGCACCATAATGGTGCAGGGCTCTGAAAGGGCACTCAGCCACTTTGAAAGGGATTTTTGCACCCTGAAAAAACTGGCGGAGTCTTTCAAGACACAAAATGGCAGCACATGCCTCATTCCTGATCCAACAAGGCCAACAGCCCAAACCCATCCTGACCCGGAGAAGGGAAGCCCCACCCTGGACTCCAGTGAGGATGCAGGCCAGGACCCTCCCACCCAAGCCCAGCAGCTCCACAGCAGCGTGGGCCTAATGAAGGACAGCCTCGCCCTGCTGGAGGTGGAGCTCGCTGAGCTGAGAGAGCAGCTACTGCGCCATAGCTGCCCCAGCACAGACCCACAGCTCCTACAGGAGCAGCTCACACACTTACAGACCACAGCTGCCCCAGCACCGACCCACAGCTCCTACAGGAGCAGCTCACACACTTACAGACCACAGCTGCCCCAGCACTGACCCACAGCTCCTACAGGAGCAGCTCAGCCAGGTGAGGGACCAGCACAGGGTGGCCATGGAGACCCTGAGAGAGCAGCTCACACACATACAGACAGACAGAGAGGAGTTACAGAGGGGCCTGGCAGAGGTGAAGAACGTGCTGCGGAGAGAAGTGTGTGAGATCAGAGAGGCGCTGAGGAGAGAGCTGTCAGGGGTCAGAGAGCAGCTGCAGGTGAGAGACAGAGTTATAGAGAGTCCCTCACTGTCCCTGCGGCCGCAGTCACTGCACCAGCGGATGCGCTTCACCCTGCGCCCACACGCACAGAGCCCTGTGATGCAAGGACCCCGGAGGAGAGGCCCAGCGACGCCAGCACCCAGGAGAACAAGCCCTGCAGCGCCAGCACACAACAGGACACGGCACCGGGGGCACTGAACAACCCCCAGCCTTCCCCCAAAACAGCCCCCACAAAGCCCCAGCAACTCAAAAACTCCACCAGCAAAGAGAGCAGAAATAAAAACACAGAGGTTGTCATTTTAATTGACTCTAATGGCAAATTTATTAATGAGGAACAGCTCTTTCCAGGTCGAAAGGTGTCAAAAATTTGGTGTCCCAGAACCAGAGATGCCCTTCAGATTCTGTCCCAACCAGAGTTTGGCTCCCCGAAACACATTATCATTCACACAGGAACAAATGACCTGAGGGCGGAACAGGAGAGAGTGGGGGGTCTGATCAGACGAGTGGCTGAAAAGGCCGCGGAAACCTTCCCCAACTCCAGGATCACCATCTCATCCCTCCTGCCGCGCAGAGACTTCCACCCTCTCACAATTCAGCGGGTAAATGCAGATGTTTCCAGAGGCTGCGCCCGTCTGCCCAACGTGCACCTCGCTCACCACCCCACCATCGGCCCCTGGGACCTTTATGACCACGTGCACCTCAATAAAGCAGCAGTGGTGCAGTTCGCCCAGACTCTCAAGAGCGTGGCACTGGGCAAACACCCTGCACTCTCGCCCCGCCAGAGGAGAAGAGCCAGTAGTCACCAGCAGAGCAGTCCCACACCGCCCAGCACCCCAGCACAGCACCGACACCGGCCCAGAGGGCCAGCACCTCAGCCCCGCCAGCCTCCACCACCCTACCCCACCTGGGCTCTCCACCCCAACCGAGTGCATCATCGCCTCCAGCCTCGCCAGCTCCACCCCGACCCACTTCTCACCCCCCAAACCCCCGACCTGACTCAAATCCCCCTGGCCCCCAGCCCACAGCAGAGGCCACGCAGCTACGCTGAGGCCCTCAGGGGCCCCAAGAACTCTGAACACATGGACGAAATCAAACAGCTACTCATGTACATCTGCACCAAGCTGACGACATAGTAATCGTCACCCTGTATATGCGGCTAAATAATGCTGATATTCTTTAAATATGTACATTACTGTTAATAAGGTTCTCTTAGCCAAAATTTGATATGTCTGTTTATTCTATTGTTTGTCTCATTCTACCCAAATGAATCACTACTGTTAGGATCATTTTTCTTTAACTTCTATATATATAAATGAAATCGTTGTCAGTTACAATGTGGAACATCCAGGGACTGAGCTCTTCAGTTTTCGGTTTGAAGAGCCAGGCCCTGGAATTCAAAAAAAATATTAAAGACATTGATATTGTTGTCCTGCAGGAGACATGGTGTAGAGAACAGGTGGTCACTCACTGCCCCCCAGATTATGTAGAAATTATTGTGCCCTCAGTGAAGTTAAGTACTGTCACTCAGGGCAGAGACTCAGGCGGAATCATAATTTGGTATAAAACAGTACTACGAAATCTATTAGAACCAATCAAAAAAGGAACAAATTATTTTTGGTTAAAAATAAAAAAAGAACTAACCTCCACCCCAAAAGACATCTTTCTCTGTGCAGTATATATTCCCCCTTCAGAATCCCCGTATTTCAGCGAAGAGGTCTTCCCTGACCTCCAGAGAGACACCAGCCATTTCCAGGCCCAGGGAAATGTGCTCATCTGTGGGGATCTAAACGCCAGAACCAGCACACTACCAGATCTCACCAGCACAGAGGGAGACCAGTACATCACCTGCCAAAATCCCTTCAATCACTACAAAATCCCCAAAAGAAACAACCATGACATAATCGTCAACAAAAATGGTAAGGAACTCCTGCAGCTCTGTCGTAACCTGAGTCTGTACATTGTCAACGGTAGGATACGAGGGGACTCTCTTGGCAGGTTCACCTACAGCTCACCTCTTGGCTGCAGTACAGTTGATTACATGGTCACAGATGTAGACCCTTTCTCTTTCAGAGCCTTTACTGTCAAGCCACTAACTCCTCTGTCTGATCACAGCCAAATTACTGTGTATCTGAAACAGACAGAAACTAACTCCACCACACACACACAGCCCAGTAAGCTGTACGCGCTCCCAAGGTCATACAGATGGGCCCAAAACAGCAAGGAAAAGTTCCAGATAGCAATCAGCACCCCAAAAATCCAATTATTATTAGACAACTTTCTGGAAACCACTTACATTCACAGTAAAGAAGGCGTCAACCAAGCAGTGAGAAATATTAATTATATATTTGGGAAAACCGCTAAAATATCTGAATTGAAAATATCAAGAAACACACAAATAAAACCAAAGGATGACAAATGGTTTGATTTGGAATGTCAAAATTTGAGAAAAATTCTACGCAAATTATCTAACGAAAAACACAGAGATCCATTAAACCCCTGATGTGCGCCGTCATTACTGTCAAACATTAAAAGAATACAAACGCACTCTCAGAACCAAAAAGGCACAATATATTTCTCAGCAATTGACACTAATTGAGGAATCCATTAACTCTAACAAATTTTGGGAAAATTGGACTTCCATGAATAAATCAAAACCTGAAGAATTGGCCATTCAAAATGGAAATATATGGACCGAACACTTCAAAACGCTTTATGAAACAATTCATCTGGATTCATCAGAACAAAAACAAATCCAAGAAAAATTACAAAAACTTGAACTGATAATAAAAGACAACCAAAACCCACTGGACTCCCCCATTACTGGACAAGAGTTAGAGAAGAAATTACAGATCCTCAAATCCAAAAAAGCCTCAGGATCTGATGGCATTTTAAACGAAATGCTCAAATACAGCAGCAATAAATTCCAAAAAGCCATTTTGAAGTTATTTAACTTGGTTCTGAGCGTGGGTTATTTCCCTGACATCTGGAATCTAGGACTAATAACCCCCATTTTTAAAAATGGAGACAAATTGGACCCAAATAATTACCGAGGCATCTGTGTGAACAGTAATCTGGGGAAGGTTTTATGCAGCATCATTAATACAAGAATGATGGACTTCCTTAATAAACACAATGTCTTGAGTAAAAGTCAAATTGGATTCTTACCAAATCACCGCACATCAGATCATATTTACACCCTACACACTTTAACTGAAAAATACGTCAACCAAAATAAAACCAAATTTTTTGCTTGCTTCATAGATTTTCAAAAAGCATTTGATTCTATTTGGCACACGGGACTATTTTACAAACTTCTTGAATACGGTGTAGGGGGTAAAATATATGATATAATTAAATCAATGTACACAGGCAACAAGTGCGGCATAAAAATTGGCAACCAAAGAACAGACCTCTTCATTCAGGGGCGCGGTGTGAGACAGGGCTGTAACCTGAGCCCAACACTATTCAACATCTACATTAACGAACTGGCTACTTCGTTGGAGCAATCCTCAGTTCCTGGTCTCACACTACAGAACACAGAAACTAAATTCCTGCTCTACGCAGATGACCTGGTCCTGCTCTCTCCCACAGCACAGGGGTTACAGCAGGGCCTCCATCTGCTGGAGAAATACTGTCAGACCTGGGCCCTGACAGTAAACATGAAAAAGTCAAAGATAATGATTTTACAAAAAAGATCCAGATCTCAGGGAAGCGCTTATCGCTTCACAATAGGGACTAACCATATAGAACACTGCACAAATTATAACTATTTAGGCCTACAAATCAGTAGCTCAGGACGTTTCAACTTGGCAGAAAATGAACTGAAAGAGAAAGCACGCAGGGCATTCTATGCCATAAAAAGAAAAATATGCATTGAAATTCCAATTAGAACCTGGATAAAATTAATTGAATCAATTATTGAACCAATTGCCCTATATGGCAGTGAAGTGTGGGGTCCGCTTGCAAAACAAGATTTTGATCAATGGGACAAACACCCAACTGAAACCCTGCATGCAGAGCTCTGCAAGAGCATCCTGAGAGTCCATCGGAACACTGCAAACACTGCATGCAGGGCAGAATTGGGCAAATATCCATTATTAATAAAGATTCAAAAAAGGGCAATTAAATTCTGGAAACACCTCAAAAACAGCGACCCCCACTCATACCATTTTAAAGCCCTGCAGAGCCAAGAGCTGAGCCCAGAGAAGAGTCCCCTCACACAGCTGGTCCTGAGGCTCAGCTCACTAACACCAACTAACACCATCCAGCCTCAGGACAGCCCCACAGCACAAGCAACAATTCGAATCAACCAAATTATACAACAACAAAAACAGAATTATATCACCCATTGGAAAACACAAACTAAAAAACAAAATAAATTAGAATGTTACCGGGCCCTAAATCGACAGTACACAGTGGCAGAATATCTGACCATTGTGAAAAATTATGAACTACGAAAAACATTGACAATGTACAGACTGAGCGATCACAGCCTTGCTATAGAGACCGGCCGGCGGCGACAAACCTGGCTGCCCCAGGAGGAGGCGCTGTGCTCCCACTGCAGCCAACAGCGAGCGGAGACAGAGCTGCACTTCCTCACTCAATGCCACAGATACAGGCACATTAGAGAGGCATTTTTCACTAAATTTGAAAAGAAACATCCAAAATTTCAAGCCCTACCTGAGTCTCAAATATTAAAAATCCTCCTTGGAGAGGACGGGTGCTGCACAAACCTGGCAGCTCAGTATACAGCTGCCTGCCACAGACTGAGGGACAGTGGTGACCCCTGACCCCCATCATCACCAGCTACACCACGCGCCTGTGCACATTACATTGCTTATGAGCAAAATACATTGCAATTAATTTTATACTGTAAATAGTGTTCTCATTTATATACCTTTCCTGTTAATCATAATCATAATAATGCTAGTAACTAGGTTATAGTAGTTCATAATTGTTATTGCTTATATTAATAATAATCAATCTCTTGTTTTTATGTGTATATATATATATATAATTTTATTTTTATTTCTATTGGTCTTGTTATTGTAATTAAGCTTTGGCAATATGTATTTTAAAATATGTCATGCCAATAAAGCAAATTGAATTGAATTGAATTGAATTGAAGGGGAGGAGAGAGAGAGATGAAGGGGAGGAGAGAGAGAGATGAAGGGGAGGAGAGAGAGAGATGAAGGGGTGGAGAGAGAGAGAGGAAGGGGAGGAGAGAGAGAGAGGAAGGGGAGGAGAGAGAGAGATGAAGGGGAGGAGAGAGAGAGATGAAGGGGAGGAGAGAGAGAGAGGAAGGGGAGGAGAGAGAGAGATGAAGGGGAGGAGAGAGAGAGATGAAGGGGAGGAGAGAGAGAGAGGAAGGGGAGGAGAGAGAGAGAGGAAGGGGAGGAGAGAGAGATGAAGGGGAGGAGAGAGAGAGATGAAGGGGAGGAGAGAGAGAGATGAAGGGGAGGAGAGAGAGAGAGGAAGGGGAGGAGAGAGAGAGAGGAAGGGGAGGAGAGAGAGAGAGGAAGGGGAGGAGAGAGAGAGGAAGGGGAGGAGAGAGAGATGAAGGGGAGGAGAGAGAGAGATGAAGGGGAGGAGAGAGAGAGATGAAGGGGAGGAGAGAGAGAGAGGAAGGGGAGGAGAGAGAGAGATGAAGGGGAGGAGAGAGAGAGAGGAAGGGGAGGAGAGAGAGAGATGAAGGGGAGGAGAGAGAGAGAGGAAGGGGAGGAGAGAGAGAGAGGAAGGGGAGGAGAGAGAGAGAGGAAGGGGAGGAGAGAGAGAGGAAGGGGAGGAGAGAGAGATGAAGGGGAGGAGAGAGAGAGATGAAGGGGAGGAGAGAGAGAGATGAAGGGGAGGAGAGAGAGAGAGGAAGGGGAGGAGAGAGAGAGATGAAGGGGAGGAGAGAGAGAGAGGAAGGGGAGGAGAGAGAGAGAGGAAGGGGAGGAGAGAGAGAGATGAAGGGGAGGAGAGAGAGAGATGAAGGGGAGGAGAGAGAGATGAAGGGGAGGAGAGAGAGAGAGGAAGGGGAGGAGAGAGAGAGATGAAGGGGAGGAGAGAGAGAGAGGAAGGGGAGGAGAGAGAGATGAAGGGGAGGAGAGAGAGATGAAGGGGAGGAGAGAGAGAGATGAAGGGGAGGAGAGAGAGAGATGAAGGGGAGGAGAGAGAGAGGAAGGGGAGGAGAGAGAGAGATGAAGGGGAGGAGAGAGAGAGAGGAAGGGGATGAGAGAGAGATGAAGGGGAGGAGAGAGAGAGATGAAGGGAGGAGAGAGAGAGATGAAGGGGAGGAGAGAGAGAGATGAAGGGGAGGAGAGAGAGAGAGGAAGGGGAGGAGAGAGAGAGATGAAGGGGAGGAGAGAGAGAGATGAAGGGGAGGAGAGAGAGAGATGAAGGGGAGGAGAGAGAGATGAAGGGGAGGAGAGAGAGAGATGAAGGGGAGGAGAGAGAGAGGAAGGGGGAGGAGAGAGAGATGAAGGGGAGGAGAGAGAGAGATGAAGGGGAGGAGAGAGAGAGTGAAGGGGAGGAGAGAGAGAGAGGAAGGGGAGGAGAGAGAGATGAAGGGGAGGAGAGAGAGAGATGAAGGGGAGGAGAGAGAGAGATGAAGGGGAGGAGAGAGAGAGATGAAGGGGAGGAGAGAGAGATGAAGGGGAGGAGAGAGAGAGAGGAAGGGGAGGAGAGAGAGAGATGAAGGGGAGGAGAGAGAGAGATGAAGGGGAGGAGAGAGAGAGAGGAAGGGGAGGAGAGAGAGATGAAGGGGAGGAGAGAGAGAGATGAAGGGGAGGAGAGAGAGAGATGAAGGGGAGGAGAGAGAGAGGAGAGGAGGAGGAGAGAGAGAGATGAAGGGGAGGAGAGAGAGATGAAGGGGAGGAGAGAGAGAGATGAAGGGGAGGAGAGAGAGAGATGAAGGGGAGGAGAGAGAGATGAAGGGGAGGAGAGAGAGATGAAGGGGAGGAGAGAGAGAGATGAAGGGAGGAGAGAGAGAGATGAAGGGGAGGAGAGAGAGATGAAGGGGAGGAGAGAGAGATGAAGGGGAGGAGAGAGAGAGATGAAGGGGAGGAGAGAGAGATGAAGGGGAGGAGAGAGAGAGGAAGGGGAGGAGAGAGAGAGATGAAGGGGAGGAGAGAGAGATGAAGGAGGAGAGAGAGGATGAAGGGGAGGAGAGAGAGAGATGAAGGGGAGGAGAGAGAGAGAGAGAGAGAAGAGGGAGGAGAGAGAGAGATGAAGGGGAGGAGAGAGAGAGATGAAGGGGAGGAGAGAGAGAGATGAAGGGGAGGAGAGAGAGAGAGAGTGAGAGATGAAGGGGAGGAGAGAGAGAGATGAAGGGGAGGAGAGAGAGAGATGAAGGGGAGGAGAGAGAGAGATGAAGGGGAGGAGAGAGAGAGATGAAGGGGAGGAGAGAGAGAGATGAAGGGGAGGAGAGAGAGAGATGAAGGGGAGGAGAGAGAGAGATGAAGGGGAGGAGAGAGAGAGATGAAGGGAGGAGAGAGAGATGAAGGGGAGGAGAGAGAGAGATGAAGGGGAGGAGAGAGAGAGATGAAGGGGAGGAGAGAGAGAGATGAAGGGGAGGAGAGAGAGAGATGAAGGGGAGGAGAGAGAGAGATGAAGGGGAGGAGAGAGAGAGATGAAGGGGAGGAGAGAGAGATGAAGGGGAGGAGAGAGAGAGATGAAGGGGAGGAGAGAGTGAGAGGAAGGGGAGGAGAGAGAGAGATGAAGGGGAGGAGAGAGAGAGATGAAGGGGAGGAGAGAGAGAGATGAAGGGGAGGAGAGAGAGAGATGAAGGGGAGGAGAGAGAGAGAGGAAGGGGAGGAGAGAGAGAGATGAAGGGGAGGAGAGAGAGAGAGAAGGGGAGGAGAGAGAGATGAAGGGGAGGAGAGAGAGAGATGAAGGGGAGGAGAGAGAGAGAGGAAGGGGAGGAGAGAGAGAGATGAAGGGGAGGAGAGAGAGAGATGA